>VMBQ01005548.1:0-49672 GCA_007657795.1 Dreissena rostriformis | reverse complement strand
TATATATAGTCGAGCTACAAACATAATCAAGATGGCAAAACAATATTTTAAATGATTTTATCCACATTGCTTGGTGGGAAAAAACTTTGGCAAACAGCTCCACACAAAAAGCCACCTTAAACCAACAGTTAAAATTGTCTACTTTACCTTAAACCAACAGTTAAAATTGTCTACTTTACCTTAAACCAACAGTAACAAATGTCTACTTTACCTTAAACCAACAGTTAAAATTGTCTACTTTACCTTAAACCAACAGTAAAAATTGTCTACTTTACCTTAAACCAACAGTTAAAATTGTCTACTTTACCTTAAACCAACAGTTAAAATTGTCTACCCTACCTTAAACCAACAGTTAAAATTGTCTACTTTCATCAATAAAGACTCGCTAGGCCCCGAACATTTTCTTCACGGTGTATCCAGGCATTGAGTAGAAGAACAGAACCAAGATGGCCACCAGGAGGAGGAAGATGAGGATTTTGATGATCATCCATTTGTAGTTGTGCCACAAAATGTAGCGCAGGGACTTCAGTGGGTTGAGGAACCAGACAAACGACGAGTCTGGACGACTGAAAACACAAGCAGACAGCATTGAGGTTAAAATGCACCAAGTTATCACCAACTAAAGATTTGAGCAGCGCTCTGAGAAAACAGGGTTCAATGCATGTGCGTAAAGTGTCATTCCAGATTAGCCTGTGCAGTCCTCACAGGCTAATCAGGGACAACACTTTCTGCTTTTATGTATTTTTTTGTTGAAAGTAAGTCTCTTCTAAACGAAAATATAGTGAAGGCGGAAAGTGTCATCCCTGATTAGCCTGTGCATACTGCACAGGCTAAGTTTGGACGACACATAACGCACATGCATAATGCTCCTTTTTCCCAGAGCGCGGCTCATATGTAATAGTTTAACCCTTTGAATGCTGGGAAATCTGCTAAAATGTCGTCTGCTGAATTTGTAAAATTAGCATTTTCTTCCATTTTTTTTTCTAAGACCACTATCCGAATAGCAAACAGTTTGGATCCTGATGAGACGCCACGTTCTGTGGCGTCTCATCTGGATCCAAACTGTTTGCAAAGGCCTTAAAAATCCGGTTCCAGCGCTCAAAGGGTTAAGGTGTACAAACTTATGGCAATGCAGTTTTGTCCACAGCAGTCATGCCTTTCTGTTTAACATATTGACAGTGAAGACTAGAAGCTAAACAATTACAGTAAACACCTTGATAGGTTACATTCACTTATTTAAGAAAACTGCTTACAGAACAAAATAAATGAGGAAAATTCTAACAGATAATACTCACTTTGGTTTATCAAGGGGATCTGGTTCGTTGCGACCTAGACCGGCGGGATGTTTCTCGGCCTCGTCAGACGTGAACAAGTGGAGCTCGGCCTCTACCTTACCCTGCACGCAGAAAATGGATATTAAGTATGAACCCCGCTCTGGGCAAAATGGGACTTAATGCATGTGCGTAAAGTGTCGTCCCAGATTAGCCTGTGCAGTCTGCACAGGGTTAATCAGGGACAACACTTTCCGCATCAAGTGGATTTTTGGTTAGAGGAGACTTCCTTTGAACGAAGAATACAACAAGAGGGCCATCAGGCCCTAAGGCGCTGACCTGAGAGCAAAAGGAACTAGACTATTCTGAAAAAATGCAAGCTGATTCATGAAGATTGTTTCAATCTCTGCCAAGATTTCATTGGGACAAATGTTCTGACCAAGTTTCATGAAGATTTGCCAATAAATGTGGCTATTATATAGCGTCAACAAGTTTTCACTATAGCCATATAAGGACAACTGCCCCTCCCCCCCTGGCAGCCATGTTTTTCAACGAATCATAGCCATTTTCAAACTCAGCCGAGCTTTTGTTAGAACAAATGTTCTGATCAAGTTTCATTAAGATTGGATAATAAATGTGACTTCTAGAGTGTTAACAAGGTTTTACTACATAGCCATATAAGGAAAAATGCCACGACCCCTTGCGGCCATGTTTTTTAACGGATCTCAACCATTTTCGAACTCAGCCCAGATATCATTAGTACAAATATTCTGACCAAGTTTCATGAGCATTGGACCAAAAAAATGTGACTTCTAGAGTGTTAACAAGGTTTTACTAAATAGCCATATAAGGAAAAATGCCACGACCCCTTGCGGCCATGTTTTTTAACGGATCTCAACCATTTTCGAACTCAGCCCAGATATCATTAGTACAAATATTCTGACCAAGTTTCATGAGCATTGGACCAAAAAAATGTGACTTCTAGAGTGTTAACAAGGTTTTACTATAGCCATATAAGGAAAACTGCCACGCCCCCTGGCAGCCATGTTTTTCAACAAACCGGAACCATTTTCGAACTCGTTCAAGATATCATTAGATCAAATGTTCTGACTAAGTTTCATGAAGATTGGACAATAAATGTGACTTCTAGAGTGTTAACAAGGTTTTACTAAAGACATATAAGGAAAACTGCCCCGCCCCTTGGCAGCCATGTTTTTCATCCAACCGAAACTATTTTTGAACTTGTCCAAGATTTTATTGGGACACATGTTCCCACCAAGTTTCATGAAGATTGGACTAAAAATGTTACTTCTAGAGTGTTAACAAGGTTTTACTACTTTAGCCATATAAGGCAAACTGCCACGCCCCCTGGCAGCCATGTTTTTCAACCAACCGGAACCATTTTCGAACTCGTCCAAGATATTATTGAGACACATGTTCTGACCAAGTTTAATGAAGATTGGACAATAAATGTGACCTCTAGAGTGTTAACAAGGTATATGTTGACGCTGCACGACGGACAACGCACGACGGACAAAAGGCGATCACAATAGCTCACCATGAGCACGTTGTGCTCAGGTGAGCTAATAAAAGTGGGAAGTGTTGTCCATGATTAGCATGTGCAGACTTCACAGGCTGATCTGGGACCACACTTTATGCTCATGCCTTAAGCCCTGTTTTCCCAGAGTGCAGCTCATATCTAGGTTAGGGAAAATGAGATAGAAATAAAACACATATTGTATAAGATGTAAAGCAAGGGAGACCTCTCAGTAAAAGCAATACCAACAAAAGATGTGTTTGTCAGAAACACAATGCCCCCTACTGCGCCGCTTTGAAATAAAATTTCTATCTATCATTTGGCAGGTATAGAAATTATCTCCCTTTAAAGCTTATTACTTCCCTTGGATTGTGTTTTTTTACCTTTGACCTTGAAGGATGACCTTAACCTTTCACCAGACAAAATGTGCAGCTCCATGAGATACACATGCATGCCAAATATCAAGTTGCTATCTTCAATATTGCAAAAGTTTTGACAAAATTTTCACCAAGGTTAAAGTTTTGGACAGACAGAATGACAGACAGACAGACAGACAGGCCAAAAACAATATACCCCCTCTTCTTCGCAGAAGGGGGCATAAAAAAAAAAATATACATGGGTATTCCTGGTTATCTTTATTTAATAACCTTTTCAGTGGAATAAAAAATAGGGTAAAAATAAATTAAATTTCATTTAAAATATAAGAAAAAAATCACAATATTTGTCCATCAATTACATTTGTCTTACAGTGTAAATAACTATTCCTGACAAATCAGAAAATGCGTGTAGAATATTGGCACACATTGTATTTACCATAAATCAACTTTCATGGACATATCACGTACAGTTTATGGTCCTTTTTTCATACGTTGTTTAGCATATATTTTAATGATGTCATTACAGACTTTTTCTTGGAGAATGAACGAGTATTTAGTTCACTCATGGTAAAAGATTTTTCTATAACCACCTGCGTAATAAAATTTGATCATATACAGAGATGAACAAAATGACTATCCTCTATACATGACTATCCTCTATACATGACTATCCTCTATACATGACTATCCTCTATACATTTCACATCCTCTATACATTTCACAAATTGATTGGCAAACTAACTGTTGTGTGAAATAATGTTCATTGATTGTGTTTGCGTTTAAAGAAAATAATATCTGAAAACATCCCATTTTCATTGGCACATTTTTTTTTGCTTTTATTGCAATAAATTATCATTTGAACCGGTGTTGAAAGCTGTTAACTCTTTCAGTGCGGGAACCGAATTTTGAAGGCCTTTGCAAACAGTTTGGATCCAGATGAGACGCCACAGAACGTGGCGTCTCATCAGGATCCAAACTGTTTGCTATTCTGATAGTATTCTTTGAAAAAAAAATCAAAGAAAATGCTAATTTTAGAAATTTAGCAGACAACATTTTAGCAGACGACACATTTCCCAGCATGCAAAGGGTTAACGGATGACTTATGACCCAGTGAACAGGGAAAAAATGTGAAGCGCCTCTGAACGCACATAATGTATGAAAAGGGCGCTATACAAATGTGGAAAACTTTTTAGAAAAAAATGAAGCTTTGCATTGATTCTTATATAAACAAAATCAAACAAGAATATGTAAAAATGCAAAAATGCGGTATCTTACAGAAATTGATCTTTTATAAAATACATGATAAAAATCTTATTAATGGTACATGTAAATGGATGTATTTGATATTTGATATGTGGAGGCCATTTGAGTGACAGATCAATCAAAGTGACCAGTGCTGGGCTCCAGCCACGCCCAAACACTTAACATCATAATGATAACATGAACTTCTGTCAACCTTAATGGGCAATGGTCCCTGAATTATATGATTTCGTTCAAATTTCAGAAATAAGATTTTCTAAAAAAGTCATTCTAATGGTTACAGTGAAAGTAATGCTGGCCCCCATAATGTGTCCCCAACATCTGCTGATCCCTTGAAATAATAGCTGATCCCTTTAAATAATAGCTCAACCCTAAGTTTCTATTTCCAAATTTGATACCAAGCAGATTTTTGTTGTAAAATCGGTATTTTTATAGAATGTATAGTCCTTCTAATGGTCATAGTTTCATGTGGTCCTTACTGAATCAAGTTTCGTGACAACTGCCATCTTTCATTT
Organism: Dreissena rostriformis; assembly: GCA_007657795.1. Taxonomy (NCBI): domain Eukaryota; kingdom Metazoa; phylum Mollusca; class Bivalvia; order Myida; family Dreissenidae; genus Dreissena; species Dreissena rostriformis. The sequence goes on along the minus strand of VMBQ01005548.1, from coordinate 44,712 downwards.
TGCCCTTTATGGACTAAATTTAAATAATATTATTCTAATTTCTTGTTGTTTACCAAACTATACCTTGCAATTTGATTTTCTGTAATCTCATGGAATTTCGTTTGAAGGAAGTCTCTTCTAAACAAATATCCAGTCTAGGCGGAAAGTTTTGTCCCTGATTAGCCTGTGTAGACTGCATTAACCCTTTGCATGCTGAGAAATTTGTTGTCTGCTAAAATGTTGTCTGCTGAATTTCTAAAATTAGCATTTTCTTTGATTTTTTTCAAAGAATACTATCAGAATAGCAAACAGTTTGGATCCTGATGAGACGCCACATTCTGTGGCGTCTCATCTGGATCCAAACTGTTTGCAAAGGCCTTTAAAATCCGGTTCCAGCGCTCAAAGGGTTAAGCCTGGTTTTCCCAGAGACCAGCTGATATTAAATAATTGCAGTATGTTGTCTAATAATATTAAACCATATATGTCTGCTTAATTCTCTGTGCAAAACATGGTTTTGATCATTAAGTGGTCACCTCATAACATTTTTCTTTCAGTAATAATGCAAAATTTTATCTCACTTAAGAAAAAAAAAATCTGCATTGTTTATTATTGATTTGAATGGTTCAGGAAATATGTTTTGCATTTTTTTTTCTTTATTTAAACACGGACATTTTTGTTCTTCTGTGTGTAGAAAATCTGGATATTTCTTTTTTTATACTCAATTTCTTAGCTTTGCCTGATGAAAGTACAAATATTTTATTAGCAATAGCAACAAACTCTTAATAAATATTAAACCATTTTTTTTAAAGAAAGGTCACACACATTTGGGAATCTGCCGCTCTATGAAGATTCAGACTATTCTTCCTCATATAAACACACATTAATTTTGTTTATCATATTTTTTTAAATCCTATTTCACATCATTTAAAAAAAAAAATAAGGTTATTAACAAATCTTTAATCAGAATTTATGATGTTTGGCTTCCACATTTTTATATGCCATAAGCCATTCTTTTCTATTTTTAATTGCGTCCTTTATTTTCAAAGTCATTACAAATTCAAGAAATTTGCTTCCTAAATGTCTGTACATCATAAACCCTATATTTTCCAAGTTACGACTCTTTAACATAGACATTAAATATTTAAAACAAATCTCATCTGTCACTGCTTATGAAAGAAGTTTTCTGCTTTTGGCACTTAACCATGTTTTTATTAACAACATCTTTTTTAATACAACTTACCATACAATAGAAACAACCACTTCATGAAAAATCTATTATATTTTATTATAATCCGCAAATTAAAAACAGACCAAAAAAAAATAAAAAAATCCACATAGGCTCCATGTCTGCTATCATTAAATACGCATTAATTTACAATTAACAAAAGAATACCAATGATTTATTAAAACATTAACAATTGTAAAGAATTAACCGATTAGTGGACAGGCAGATACAGTTGAAATTGTACACAGTGGAATATTAACCCTTTGAGTGCTGGAACCGGATTTTGAAGGTTTTGGAAACAGTTTGGATCCAGATGAGACGCCACAGAACGTGGCGTCTCATCAGGATCCAAACTGTTTGCTATTCTGATAGTGGTCTTAGAAAAAAAATCAAAGAAAATGCTAATTTTAGAAATTTAGCAAACGACATTTTAGCAGACGACAAAATTCCCAGCATGCAAAGGGTTAATTTGAGACTCGCTCTGGGAAAACTGGGTCTAATGCATGCATGTAAAGTGTTGTCCAAGATAAGCCTACAACACTTTCCGCATAAACTGGATTTTTTGCTAAGAAGAGACTTTCTTAAAAAAAAATATATCATAAAAGCGGAAAGTGTTGTCCCTGATATGCCTGTAAGGACTGAACAATCTAATCTGGGACAACTTTTAAAGCACATCCATGTAGCCCTGTTTTCCCAGAGCACGGCCCATAAACATTGAATTTTGATTATCCAACAAGAGGTCAGCTCAGATTGTGTTGTCAATTTTAATAGAAAATTGAGCATCGTCTTAAATTTTTTCAAATGTCAAGTTTATAGTTATTTAGGGAGGATGGAAGGGATAAATCACATGTCCTCAGAAAATGCTGCTTCCATATGAAGTTAGAAATCCTACAACTTTATATGCAACTTCACTTTAAAACGAGTGTTGCTCTTGGAAAACGGGACTTAATGCTTGTGTGTAAAGTGTTAAGAAAACACATTCTGTCTGAACTGGATTTTCGCTAAGAAGAGACTTCCATCAAACTAAAAATTCCAAAATAGCCGAAAGTGTTGTGCTTAATAAGCCTTGCGGACTGCACAGGCTAATCAGGGATAACACTTTACACACATGCATGTAGCCCTGTTTTGCAAGAGCGAGGCTAAAATAAAAATCTCATAACACTTTGAACTAAACTTGAAATACTCACTTATCTTAGATGTGTGTTTGGCATTTGGGAGAACAGAAGAAAAAAAGTATTTTTATTGCTCAGTGTTGTAATGTTGAGTGTAGCCTACCGTCTTCATTATACAATGGATATCCCAGCATGTTTAGCAACTTTCCTATACATGGCTGGACATTAATTATCATATTGACATTATTCAATGTCAACATATTTTACCACTACAATCCCTACACATTACTTATCCTTACATGNGGGGGGGGGGGGGAGTGGGGGCGAATAAATCTTTAATAGCCACCCTTTTCTGGGTAGATAATGTGGGAAGAGACATGCCTTTCATTCAGATAAGTCAGCTGTCATACACAATGTGTCCCAAACCATTACCTCCCAGACCATTACCTGCCAGACCATTAAACAACCTACAAGTTATTCCTGTGCATAAATAATGGTGACATCTTGAACAATCAATAATATTTACATACATTTCAGGCTGACACTAATCCGAATTATATGTTAATTGCTCTTATCTTCAACATGATAAAAATGATAGTCTTGCTGAATTACATGTCTATGCAAATTTCTTTCCAATTAATATGCCATGGGTTATGATGACATAAAACGATTAAGACGATGACAAAAAGCATGACAACATGTGATCATTTGAAAGATAATACTGAAGATTTATTAACTAAAACTAATTCCCTATACTAATGACATAAATTTATTTTCTCCAGAGCTTCGTACATTTTATTATTTTAAAACTTCAAAAATCTAACAGTTATTTGCAACATTTACTTCTTTAAAAACATCATGGATTATATCCCTTTTTTCCACACCATTCATACATTTTAAATATATATATATAATTACCATCAATAATATTTAATAAACTCAAAATTGTAATGTTTTTCTTTCTATAAACAATATTTATATATTTTATAAAAGATGTTCAATATCAATATCTCTTTTTCATGCACTATAAAAATATTTTTTTCATGATATACTTAATATACCTAAAAATTAAAAAAAATGTTTTTCTTCATGATATCTGTTTTCAAGAATTATGTCCCTTGAATACTCACAGTAAGCTCCAGTTCATCGGTCTGTTCATTTTTCACAGCAAAAGGCCACCAGCCTTTTACGCGCTTCTGTTTGAAAAGCGACATCTGTGGAACACTCCCGTCATTTTTAAGCATGTTTAGTGTGCAGAGTTTGGAAGATTTAGCTCCCCTAGGGAACCTGTTTAGGTCTAGAGTTAGTGCCCCTGAAATTGAAAAACTGTGAAATAAAATGACAATTTTTGCATATACAATTGAATTCAATTATTTCAAATGTTCTGATAGGAATTGTCATTAACATTTAACATGCATTTTATTTATTTTTGTTTTCAGATCAGTAAAGTTTTAAAACATATACAATAAACATTTACATGTATATTTACTATTATTATAAAACAAAAAAAAACCTTACCAAGAAAATCATCAGCCGAAAAATGATCCGCATCCCAAACCTGGAGATTGAGTCGCGCTGGAATCTTAGTTTCGGTCTCGTCCCACGAGAACAAAGTCTCTTTTCGGGAGATCACGATCCTCTCTTCCGCCACTAGGTAATCAAACGGGAAGATAAACCTCCAGTTGAAGTTACCTTCTCCTGTTAGAGATCTGAAATAAAAAATATAAAAATACGTGAACGTTCAGGGGTTTTTTTGGCCTGATTTTATAGCCAAATAACGGCTATATTCCCAATTGCAAAAAGTATACTTTTTTCTCAAAATTTGCTTAAAAATTCCCAATTTCCAAAAAAAAAAAAAAAAAAAAAAAAAAAAAAAAAAATTCATAGAAAGAAGTGTCTTAATGATTCTTTTATCTCACTTTTTTTTCAATTACATCTTACAAAGTATATAATAATGATTTTGTTTTTTAAGTTGAATTAATATAAAGAGTTCTATCAAATTATTTTTTCCAAATCAGTGGACTTATCGCGCGAAAATGTTTGCTAATGAATTTATTTTCCCAATTTCTTGAAAATACCGATAAAATTCCCAACTCCAAAGCCATGGGCTATCTTCCCAAAAAGTGGAAAAAAAACCCTGACGTTTAAGCAAAGTCTGCCTTAATTAAAGAGGAGTTTAGTTCACAAAATTCTGGGGACTTACATCACTTTCGAGAAAGAAAAAAAACACATGCCCATAATTCTGCGGCCAACATTCCTTCCTTCACGGTCATCTACACGTTTACATCGGTCAGCTTTGAATGTTGACGCGTAATCTACCCATAAGTACGAGTGATTAAAAAAACTACTTAATCTGTGAAAAAATGTTGCAGTTTTTAAACATTAAGGCTCTATAAATTATGGACTTGAAATTGTTTTCAATTATTTGCAATAAATGTTTGTGAGATATTTTATCATGAAGCCACTTGCTATCCACAATTGCAGCAAGGAGTACATTTTCTAGAAAGTTTAATGCCCAAATTTACATTTCAAATGCTCAACCATCAACAAGACCTATAATTACAACAAATGCATTAATTTTATTTCACCAGTTTGCATCTGATTAACATAATGCTGGATGCAGGGTTACAAAAAAATTGTACAAAATATTGCTTTTCTTGAACATTTGACAGTTTATGTCCCACCATTGACAATAGCATGTTGTTAAACAGGTCAAGTTTCGTTTTATTATAGAGGGCAGTGACAAATATAAATCAAAATCACCTATGATAATTATCCCCTAATCCGCAATGGAGAAAACTGCCATCTTGGTCTAGTACACATTAACTTGTTGGATTACAAAAATAAATCAAGATTTCTTTCAATTAAAAAAACAACCTTTTCATAAGACCTATTTTATTTGACTGTTATATTTTTACATTCTATCAAACCAGTGTCAATTTCATATATTTTATGGTTTACATTCTATGCATGCGACACCAATAAATAAATATGCACATATTTCTTGTCCCCATTCCTTCGTAGACTAACAATATATTTGGTTGTTACTGTAAAATCATCTATATTTGTTGGCGTGATTCTTTTTTTTTTACATTTTCATTTTGGAAAAAAAAAGAAAAAAAAAGCCTCCATCATTTTCCTATGTGTTTGTGTTAAAATTGTGGATTGATAAAACCACGAAATCAGTGAAAATTATTGTCCCACCATAAGTCATGATTTTACTATTTTTACATATCTTTAAAGCCTTATACAAAATTAAAAGAGGCATTTTACGGCAAACTAGTCAGAGGCACATTAAATTTGATGCATTTTAATACACAAGACAAAATCATTTTTTTCCATTCTCTTAAAATATGTATTGGACTCTTTGCACTAATTTTGCGTTGTTTTAGAACAATGTTAAAATATTTTTTGAATTAAAATTTAAAAAAAGGCAATTACTACAAAAAACATTCCTTTTGATGTTCCATTTCAATTATATGTTTTACATATTGTTATATTTTAACACTCTTGTTGGAAATATTTTGTAAGCATATGTATTTAGTTTTTGAGACATATTTTGTCATTTAATACATCAAGAACATTTTTTATTAGTAAAGCTGTGAATAGGAAGTAACAATTTTAAGCACTGGATTATAATCATGTCTCCTTTTAGAGAACTTGTTGCAGGCTGTTGCTATATAATAGATTTTTCTTTAAAGACATTTCAGTTTTGTACATTTCTGCAAAAAAGTTACATTTATATTAACACAGTTTCAGGCTGCATGACAAATAATATACAGATTGCAAAGTTTTTACTTAAGGTTGAGCGTTTTTTAGAGCAGAAGGCAGAAAACAACAGTCTTAAATACAGCTTAGACATACAAGATTTCAATAAGATTGCAGGTTGTCAGTTCAGGCTATGATGCACTAACAATCACTTTGCCGTTTTCTAGGTTTCATTAACCAAATGTTGTTTAAAAGGAACATTAAACTGTTTGTTATTATTATTTAGTTTCAATTTTTGTTATTATTATTAAGTGTGAATTATATAATTGAAAGAACAAGAGATGTGTTTGTCAGAAACACAATGCCCCCTACTGCGCCGCTTTGATTTTTTTTTTTAATTGGCCTTTGACCTTGAAGGATGACCTTGACCTTTCACCACTCAAAATGTGCAGCTCCATGGAATACACATGCATGCCAAATATCAAGTTGCTTTCTTCAATATTGCAAAAGTTATGGCTAATGTTAAAGTTTTCGGACGGACAGACGGACTGACGGACAGTTCAACTGCTATATGCCACCCTACCGGGGGAGTAAAAATCTTTATTCCGAGGGGTTATCATGAAACTGAATCTTCTTGACATTCTACATAGGATACAATAGGTTCGCATTAAACAATTGATTNTGTATTCGGTCCCAATACTCTTGACTGCCTCTATCGTATTGTACGGAACTAAACTGATTATATAGATAAAGAAGGACAAATTAATGTGAAACTTCATTTGCAGAGGTGTGAAAAATGTTACATCTGCCTTCAAAGACTTGGTTAAGATTTTTGAATATTCATTTATTTGTTCCCACAAAAAGACGTGCTTAATTTCATCCACATAACTAGTTTGGGTGTAGAAAGAGAACAGCTCGCGAAAAAAAACATGCACCTAAAACCAACAACAAAGTAATTAAAATGACTTTCAACTCCTGAGTACGCCCAAAACAATTCTGCACATAATTGATCTTGCAGATTTCCACAGGCAAGTGTTCTGCATTAGGCTGAAAATTATAATTGTGTGTTTCATGAATATATAAAACTACTGCAGATAGTCAACTTCAAATATATGAGCCTTGCTCTGTGAAAAAAGGGTTTAATGAAAGTGTGTAAAGTGTCGTCCCACATTAGCCTGTGCAGTACGCACAGGCTAATCAGGGACAACACTTTCCGCCTCAACTGGATTTTTGGTAAGAAGAGACACTCTTTAAACGAATAATATCATAAAAGCGGAAAGTGTCGTCCCAGATTAGCCTGTGCGGACTGCACAGGCTAATCTGGGAGGACACTTTACGCACATACATTAAACCCCCTTTTCACAGAGCGAGGCTCAAATCTTTGATGTCATTTCAGATGTTATCAGGTGACTGGCAGAAAATTTGCATCATACTATCAAAGCAGAAGAACAATCGTCTTTTATTTTATTTTTTCTACAGTGAGGCATGTGTGCTGCATTAGACTAAAAATAGTTGTGTGTTTGAGGAAACAGTCAAAAACAAGAGATGTGTTTGTCAGAAACACAATGCCCCCTTATATGCACCGCTTTGATTTATTTATTTATTAATTTTTTTACCTTTGACCTTGAAGGATGACCTTGACCTTTTACCACTCAAAAGGTGCAGCTCCATGAGATACACATGCATGCCAAATGTGAAGTTGCTATCTTCAATATTGCAAAAGTTATGACAAAACTTTAACCAAGGTTAAAGTTTTGGGACAGACAGACAGACAGACAGACAGACAGACAGACAGACAGACAATCAGACAGACAGACAGACAGACAGACAGACAGGCCAATAACAATATACCCCCTTTTTTTTAAAGGGGGCATACAAAAAAACGTCATTTAGGATCGGGATAAAATATTTTTTTCACACAACTATTCAATGAATAGTCAGAGCTATCCTACTTGCCCATATGTCATATGTTAACGTAAACCACTGCAACATCTCCATTTTATTGTTTCTACTACAGGTATTCAATTGAAACTTTTAAAATGTGTTCCGGGTCACGGTGTGATGTCACTGACCAAGTTTCATAACTCTGACTTGCAATTAAGCAGAACTATGCACCCTTTTTGTACTTAGAATTTCAGTTATGTTAAATGTGCGAAATTTCGATTTCAATGTTTCTACTTCAAGTATTAAATTGAAACTTCACACATGTGTTCTAGTTACTTGTGTGAGGTAACCAACACAATTCCATAACTCTGACCTGCAATTTAGCATAATTATTTGTGGTAAAAATCTATGAACATTATCTAATATCTGACAAATAAATATGTGGATTTCACAGAAGAAAATAAAACAGTCACTAATGACTATTGGGATGGGGTTACACTCCATGAATAGTGGTTGTGTTACATGCTACACATTTTTATATGGCCTTATTTAAATGCATTGATGCCATAAAATCATTTTATTTTACTGTGGTCTTATTTTTGCACAATAAAAAGAGAATTGGATTCACCACTCTGCATATTTCTCATTACTCACCAGTATTAAATAAAAAAATGTATGAACATAAAAATGCCAGATTTTAAAACCAAGAAAATAAGCTGTGTGCATCAAATTTCGACCCCTCAAATTAAAATAATTTTACAGTAAACACTACCAAGTTTCTTGCACAGAATGAATAACAAGAAACAAAGTTTCATTTTTATTGCTGAAAGACTAATTCATTTCCATGGAAAGTCTGCCAAATTGAAGTTAAAACATAATGAGAAAGATGTCTGCATCAAGTGAAATCCAATTTCAAAGTAATTTTGTAAGAATAACAAACCATCTGCAAAAAGCCAGAAAAAAAAATATATATAACTCACATAATGACCTAAATGCATTTATTTCTGATTTTCACTACTTTTTTTCTCAATGATTTTGAAATTGGTAATTCTAAACAGAATATACAACATAGCAAAACATATTTAAAAATCCAGCTCCTTAAGGACATGTGTTTTTCACTCTAATCTGAAAATCTATGTCTAAATATTATAAATGTGAAAGCTCATACTGTGGAGGGAATGTTTTTTCCTGCTGTGCCTATGTCTGGTTCCACAAGATCTTAGAATTTTAACAATGCCTGGGATTCCCAGGTGATTTTCTTTTCACAATAAATATATTCAAGAAATAAGCTATGAGGACATTCTAGTCATTTAAGAGAACCTTCCTTAAACATCTACCATCTATTTCTTATCATTTTAGAGCTATGAATAATTCATTCTGTTTCAAATGCAATCTTATGTTTGCATACAATTGAGGCATATGGGATAAGTTAAGAATAACATTTATGTCTTTCTTAAAAACCTTCTTTATCTTCAGCCTCCTCCTCTTTCTCCTCCTACTTATTATCATCCTCATCATCATCATCATCACCAATATCTTCATCATTATCATCATTATAATAATCAACATACCGTAATTACTCTATGTTTTCAGACACTCTAAGTTTTTGGACACCCCTTTTTTTAGCAAAAATAATTATTTTTCGTGACTCTTAATTTTCGGACAAACCATAATTACTCTATGTTTTCAGACACTTATTTTTTTAATTTTTTTTCGTGTCCGAAAACTTAGATACGAAAAATTGAATCGACTGAAAATAGCGTCGATTGTATCAACAACTACCGGTAATAGCACGTGCTTGTAAATACCACGCCGTATAGTATAAATTACATTTATAATGTTTGCACTGCATTTGAAATAATTTCAAATGCTCAATTTATTTTACAGAAAGTTTCTACAAGGTTTAACTTGGACCAACTAGTTCAATGGTGAGCATGTGATTTACCGAAACTCTATCATGAACCTGAAATTAACGCAATAAAAAAATGCAAACTATGATTTCTTTGTTTGTTCATTTCTAAAAGTTGTTGTCTAACACCTTCCATTGTTCCTAGAACTTGCAATAGGGTGCATCACACTTTGGAGCGTTTAGTATTTGTCACAGTTATCTTACTCTGGGGCTTTCGGGTGAAACCATTGTTTAATACCTGTTTATATAACAAATAACAAGGTTCTTTACCCAATAACGCAAATGTAATGGTCCATTACCCTCAGGCATGCCTCTGACAGGTTTTATGACGTTAATCTGGTTGTAAAACTGAATGATCGAAGTGTCATCAGATAACGAAAACAGGGCCGAAATTTGGTAAAATAGCGCTGTAAAATACACTGTCCGAAAACTTATTGTCATTAATAATGGACGAAAACCTGTATGTCCGAAAATTAAGAGTCACGAAAAATAATTATTTTTGCTAAAAAAAGGGGTGTCCGAAAGCATAGAGTGTCCGAAAACATAGAGTAATTACGGTACGGGTTTTCCTCCATAATTAATGACTCTAAGTTTTCGGCCAGTACAATTAAAAGCGCTATTTTACCAAATTTCGGTCCTGTTTTGCATATCTGATGACGCTTCGATCATGGGGTTTTANCGACACACCGTCCAATGATGGTGAACATATGTGCCAAATGATTTCAAAATCCCTTGATGAACGACATAGTTATGGCCCGGACAAGCTCATTTATGGCCATTTTTGACCTTTGACCTCAAAGTGTGACCTTGACCTTGGAGATATTGACGTAATTCTTTCGCGCGACACACCGTCTAATGATGGTGAACAAATGTGCCAAATGATTTTAAAATCCCTTGATAGATGACATAGTTATGGCCCGGACAAGCTTTCGGGACAGACAGACCGACCGACAGACAAAGTGACTCCTATATAGCCCCCATTACCAATGGTACTGGGGGTATAATAACCTTGTAAACCGGTATTAAACAATGGTTTCGCCCGAAAATCAGATTAAATAAATCAGTAATTAAACGTTAAAAAAAGCCATAATGGAACAATGGAATAATGTGAATTAATGTCAATTTTGATAATCTTTAACAACTTTCTTTTAAAAATTAGCGTAATGACAATTACCGGGGGTAATGCCATTTCACAGTTCAATTATCTACCGAAATAGTACTACCCTTCTCAGTATGATAACTGTGACAAATACTAAACGCTCCAAAGTGTGATGCACCCTATTGAAAGTTTTACGAACAATGGAAGGTGTTAGAAACTATCGGACATGAACAAACAAAGAATTCATTGTTTATTGCGTTACTAGCGAGTATCGGTACATCACATGCTCATCTTTGAACTCGTTGGTCAAAATAAAACCTTGTAGTAACTTTTTGTAAAATAAATTTAGCATTTGAAATGCAGTGCAAACATATATAAATGTCATTTATACTATACGGCGTGGTATTTTACAAGCACGAGCTATTACCGGTAGTTGTTGATATAATCGACGCTATTTTCGGACACTTCAATTTTTCGACTCTAAATTTTCGGAGACCTGTATTTTGTGAATATTTTTCGTATCTAAGTTTTCGGACACAATTTTTTTAAATTATTTTTAAGTGTCCGAAAACATAGAGTAATTAGGGTATCACATGCCATCATTAAATGGAAATGACGTTCATAGCAACATCCAAAATGGCTACTGCAGATCCTATGCTTAAAGTTTTATAAGCACAATTGTTTTCGTTGCATTAGTCAGCCAAATTCATGAAAATGATGCAACCAAATATTTATGAAAACAACAAAGGAAACCTAAATTCCGAAATTTGCTCTCAGAATAAATTGTAATCGTAACTAAAATCATGTTGCTAAGCAATTTAAAACCACACCTACTTAGGCTCTTTACCAACCATGGTTGACCATGTACGCATTTTTTCCCACACAATTAAGTCCTAGTTTTCTTTGACACACTGTTAGTTATCATCGCACTCATAGTCAACCAGTAGACAGAAATGTATTGTGACGCCTTATGGTTGTTGTTTGCCATAGGGTTAACCACAAATCGGTTGGACCATGCAGCCATGTGCTTTTGTTTACCACTTCATTAAAAAACCCCATGATTGGTCAAAGTAGTTATTTAATAAAAGTTAATTACTGATCAATAACCGTCGGGCTAAGTAGCAGGTAGAGCGCTGGATTTCGAAACTAAGGAGGGTTGCCGTTGCCATCCACATCACGGCCACATAATCTGTTTGGGGATTGGAAATGAAATCCTTTCAACGGCCTTCTCCCAATACCTATGATTTAATTTGGGCAGTTTTCAGTTACTGGCGAAAGTAGAGTACATGCACTTAGAACTTGTAAACCAGCTAACCCAAGAAAAGAGTAAGTTGGTTGACTGACAGCTTTGATGTGATTGAAATACAGTTGAAAATGGCACCCCTCCCCCCCCAAAAAAAACATAGTCAATAAGGCTTAAGAATGAATAACGTGCACATACCGGTAGTGTATATCGGTGGACTGCATATCTTCCTGTCCCTTGATCCAGCCCTTCACGTAGATGTCGGACATCTTCTCACCGGTGAAGAACGCATCGTCCTCCAGTACAACATCGTCTGTGTTCCAGATGATGCAGCGTAACTCGTAACTTTTAGGTTTCCTGGGACTGATGTCCACAGCAGGGGGAGGGGCGGGCATATCCATTGGGAACATATCCACCCACATCTCAAGCTTGCCCTGCAATATGGAAGCAGTTCTTTAACACATTTAGCTTTACTTGTTTCCACTCTCCAAGTTGAATTATGTCAGCCTAGTAGTACATACTATCAGCATTATTAATAATGTAGCAAAAATGTGTAAATGAACATTTATGTTTTTATTTATAGTTTTCATTGTGAAAATTATCGTAATCAAAACCTTTAAACAAACAAATAACTCCAGGAGTTGTTTATTAAATGAAATGCTACCATTTAAATTCCACTATACCAACACAACAACATTTAGTGTGATGTAAACTACACCAGCCACTCACCTGCTCGATTCCCGGCTTTTCTGGGTTGTAGAGTGGTCGGGTCTCAATATGTTCGGGAACCAGTTTGCAGCCAACTTTTGGTATTTCCTCCCAGTGGTTGAGAACTGCAAGGGCTAGGTGCTCCTCCATAGATTTACGTACACCTAATGAAAAAGATTCGAAATGTATTGCTATTTACTAAATAAAATTTAACCACGATGTTTGGGGATAACAGGGCTTAATGCATGTGCGTAAAGTGTTGTCCTAGATTAGCCTGTGCAGTCTGCACAGGCTAATAAGGGACGACACTTTCCGCTTTTATTGTATTTTTTGTTTAAAAGAAGTAACTTCTTAGCGAAAATCAAAATTAGGCAGAACGTGTCTAATGTGGGACAACCCTTTACGCACATTTATAAAGCCCCGTTTCCCAAATCAAGGCTCATTATAATAAAATATACAAAAATTGTCACAGAAGTGAACATAAATGTGCAGATACCAATTGCAGTAATCTGTAATATTAGTTAAAAAAGGGGCATAACTTCAGAAATGTTTAATGTAGGATTATAGAAATCGCACCAGCACAACTTTATATCAAAAGAAACAATACAAGTTTGATTGTTGCACGTTGAAAAGTGTTGGAGTTCTTATTCTGATAAGATTGTATTTACATGCAGATGGATGGACAGATGTCCATGGTGAATCCATGCATATATACACTCTCCTTAGCCTCTTTGCTGGGGATAATTAATAATTTGTAAAAAATTTCTGTCTCTATGATTTCTTAGGTGAATTAGTCCATATTTTCTTTGTGTGAATTTCTAAAATTTTGTGTATAACAAAGCCTATGATTACTTGTGTGAAATTGTCCAAATGCATATACTACAGATTCCATAATTGTGTTTGGAAATGACAAATACAAAATGGAAAGGTGATAATTCAGCCAATAAACTATACATCTGCAAGCATATATTCAAATGTTGATTCTGATTACTGGGACACGCATGTTTTCTGTGTCTGTTGTGATAAGATAAAGCTTACGGCTCACGTCCAAGAGAAAATACCTCAATAATCGCATGGAAGTATTTATTGATGATAATCCAAATGATAAATTAAATTAATGATAAATTATAAAAGGTTTTATCTTTATTATCATACCAAATTAAAAAGTTGCCAATTCTGTTTTTATTACTGAAATTGTTAAGTGATGACACAGAACTATTAAGCTTTTTTTTAGTTCTAATTAAAAACATGCTATAAGTTATATTTAAGCAGAAATTGTCTGTTTTAACAACATTATTATTTATGTATATATAGGATCTGACATGAGTTGTCATATCATACCATATTTTATTAAACGAGTTCAGGAATTTTGTTAGCTTACTAACGAATTTCCTGGACGAGTTTAATAAAATATGGTTTGATATGACAACGAGTGTCAGATCTTTTTTTATCAGATGCTTTTAAACTAAATAAAATACATCTTAATTGACCAAACAAATGCTGATAGATCTAAAAGTTGTTTACTATCGTGACGTCATTTCATGTTGACGACGTCATTTAACCAAAATAAAGCCATTGGTTAGTTATTGATTCTGTAGCCAATGAAAACGCTTAAAAATGTTGTATTACACATGTTTAATATAAAAAAATACGTAATGTCTGTATTACATTGAAAACAAGGTATAGCATGTGATAATATAAAATATAATATGTATAATAGTATCATGAATTTCTTTTATTACAATTCACTTCAATAGTTATTTTCAGCAATGAAATCATGCAAACATAAAATAAAAATCAAGTCATTTTAAACAAACGCAACAATGTTTCTGGAAACGACTATAAATGAAAATATTATAAAGGTGAATGTTGAGATTTTAACACTTATTTAAACAGCATTACAACAACGCTATATTGCATCAATTTAATGTATTTTGCATTTACATACTTTTACAATAATGTGGCATAAAAAATTGCACTTGAATGCATAAAATTGAACGCCTCTATAAACACTGCCTTCGCAGTTTAACCCTTTGAGCGCTGGAACCGGATTTTGAAGGCCTTTGCAAACAGTTTGGATCCAGATGAGACGCCACAGAACGTGGCGTCTCATCAGGATCCAAACTGTTTGCTATTCTGATAGTNGGGGCGTAAAGTGTGGTCCTAGACAGGGCTTAATGCAGGGGCGTAAAGTGTGGTCCTAGACAGGGCTTAATGCAGGGGCGTAAAGTGTGGTCCTAGACAGGGCTTAATGCAGGGGCGTAAAGTGTGGTCCTAGACAGGGCTTAATGCAGGGGCGTAAAGTGTGGTCCTAGACAGGGCTTAATGCAGGGGCGTAAAGTGTGGTCCTAGACAGGGCTTAATGCAGGGGCGTAAAGTGTGGTCCTAGACAGGGCTTAATGCAGGGGCGTAAAGTGTGGTCCTAGACAGGGCTTAATGCAGGGGCGTAAAGTGTGGTCCTAGACAGGGCTTAATGCAGGGGCGTAAAGTGTGGTCCTAGACAGGGCTTAATGCAGGGGCGTAAAGTGTGGTCCTAGACAGGGCTTAATGCAGGGGCGTAAAGTGTGGTCCTAGACAGGGCTTAATGCAGGGGCGTAAAGTGTGGTCCTAGACAGGGCTTAATGCAGGGGCGTAAAGTGTGGTCCTAGACAGGGCTTAATGCAGGGGCGTAAAGTGTGGTCCTAGACAGGGCTTAATGCAGGGGCGTAAAGTGTGGTCCTAGACAGGGCTTAATGCAGGGGCGTAAAGTGTGGTCCTAGACAGGGCTTAATGCAGGGGCGTAAAGTGTGGTCCTAGACAGGGCTTAATGCAGGGGCGTAAAGTGTGGTCCTAGACAGGGCTTAATGCAGGGGCGTAAAGTGTGGTCCTAGACAGGGCTTAATGCAGGGGCGTAAAGTGTGGTCCTAGACAGGGCTTAATGCAGGGGCGTAAAGTGTGGTCCTAGACAGGGCTTAATGCAGGGGCGTAAAGTGTGGTCCTAGACAGGGCTTAATGCAGGGGCGTAAAGTGTGGTCCTAGACAGGGCTTAATGCAGGGGCGTAAAGTGTGGTCCTAGACAGGGCTTAATGCAGGGGCGTAAAGTGTGGTCCTAGACAGGGCTTAATGCAGGGGCGTAAAGTGTGGTCCTAGACAGGGCTTAATGCAGGGGCGTAAAGTGTGGTCCTAGACAGGGCTTAATGCAGGGGCGTAAAGTGTGGTCCTAGACAGGGCTTAATGCAGGGGCGTAAAGTGTGGTCCTAGACAGGGCTTAATGCAGGGGCGTAAAGTGTGGTCCTAGACAGGGCTTAATGCAGGGGCGTAAAGTGTGGTCCTAGACAGGGCTTAATGCAGGGGCGTAAAGTGTGGTCCTAGACAGGGCTTAATGCAGGGGCGTAAAGTGTGGTCCTAGACAGGGCTTAATGCAGGGGCGTAAAGTGTGGTCCTAGACAGGGCTTAATGCAGGGGCGTAAAGTGTGGTCCTAGACAGGGCTTAATGCAGGGGCGTAAAGTGTGGTCCTAGACAGGGCTTAATGCAGGGGCGTAAAGTGTGGTCCTAGACAGGGCTTAATGCAGGGGCGTAAAGTGTGGTCCTAGACAGGGCTTAATGCAGGGGCGTAAAGTGTGGTCCTAGACAGGGCTTAATGCAGGGGCGTAAAGTGTGGTCCTAGACAGGGCTTAATGCAGGGGCGTAAAGTGTGGTCCTAGACAGGGCTTAATGCAGGGGCGTAAAGTGTGGTCCTAGACAGGGCTTAATGCAGGGGCGTAAAGTGTGGTCCTAGACAGGGCTTAATGCAGGGGCGTAAAGTGTGGTCCTAGACAGGGCTTAATGCAGGGGCGTAAAGTGTGGTCCTAGACAGGGCTTAATGCAGGGGCGTAAAGTGTGGTCCTAGACAGGGCTTAATGCAGGGGCGTAAAGTGTGGTCCTAGACAGGGCTTAATGCAGGGGCGTAAAGTGTGGTCCTAGACAGGGCTTAATGCAGGGGCGTAAAGTGTGGTCCTAGACAGGGCTTAATGCAGGGGCGTAAAGTGTGGTCCTAGACAGGGCTTAATGCAGGGGCGTAAAGTGTGGTCCTAGACAGGGCTTAATGCAGGGGCGTAAAGTGTGGTCCTAGACAGGGCTTAATGCAGGGGCGTAAAGTGTGGTCCTAGACAGGGCTTAATGCAGGGGCGTAAAGTGTGGTCCTAGACAGGGCTTAATGCAGGGGCGTAAAGTGTGGTCCTAGACAGGGCTTAATGCAGGGGCGTAAAGTGTGGTCCTAGACAGGGCTTAATGCAGGGGCGTAAAGTGTGGTCCTAGACAGGGCTTAATGCAGGGGCGTAAAGTGTGGTCCTAGACAGGGCTTAATGCAGGGGCGTAAAGTGTGGTCCTAGACAGGGCTTAATGCAGGGGCGTAAAGTGTGGTCCTAGACAGGGCTTAATGCAGGGGCGTAAAGTGTGGTCCTAGACAGGGCTTAATGCAGGGGCGTAAAGTGTGGTCCTAGACAGGGCTTAATGCAGGGGCGTAAAGTGTGGTCCTAGACAGGGCTTAATGCAGGGGCGTAAAGTGTGGTCCTAGACAGGGCTTAATGCAGGGGCGTAAAGTGTGGTCCTAGACAGGGCTTAATGCAGGGGCGTAAAGTGTGGTCCTAGACAGGGCTTAATGCAGGGGCGTAAAGTGTGGTCCTAGACAGGGCTTAATGCAGGGGCGTAAAGTGTGGTCCTAGACAGGGCTTAATGCAGGGGCGTAAAGTGTGGTCCTAGACAGGGCTTAATGCAGGGGCGTAAAGTGTGGTCCTAGACAGGGCTTAATGCAGGGGCGTAAAGTGTGGTCCTAGACAGGGCTTAATGCAGGGGCGTAAAGTGTGGTCCTAGACAGGGCTTAATGCAGGGGCGTAAAGTGTGGTCCTAGACAGGGCTTAATGCAGGGGCGTAAAGTGTGGTCCTAGACAGGGCTTAATGCAGGGGCGTAAAGTGTGGTCCTAGACAGGGCTTAATGCAGGGGCGTAAAGTGTGGTCCTAGACAGGGCTTAATGCAGGGGCGTAAAGTGTGGTCCTAGACAGGGCTTAATGCAGGGGCGTAAAGTGTGGTCCTAGACAGGGCTTAATGCAGGGGCGTAAAGTGTGGTCCTAGACAGGGCTTAATGCAGGGGCGTAAAGTGTGGTCCTAGACAGGGCTTAATGCAGGGGCGTAAAGTGTGGTCCTAGACAGGGCTTAATGCAGGGGCGTAAAGTGTGGTCCTAGACAGGGCTTAATGCAGGGGCGTAAAGTGTGGTCCTAGACAGGGCTTAATGCAGGGGCGTAAAGTGTGGTCCTAGACAGGGCTTAATGCAGGGGCGTAAAGTGTGGTCCTAGACAGGGCTTAATGCAGGGGCGTAAAGTGTGGTCCTAGACAGGGCTTAATGCAGGGGCGTAAAGTGTGGTCCTAGACAGGGCTTAATGCAGGGGCGTAAAGTGTGGTCCTAGACAGGGCTTAATGCAGGGGCGTAAAGTGTGGTCCTAGACAGGGCTTAATGCAGGGGCGTAAAGTGTGGTCCTAGACAGGGCTTAATGCAGGGGCGTAAAGTGTGGTCCTAGACAGGGCTTAATGCAGGGGCGTAAAGTGTGGTCCTAGACAGGGCTTAATGCAGGGGCGTAAAGTGTGGTCCTAGACAGGGCTTAATGCAGGGGCGTAAAGTGATGTCCCAGAATAGCATGAGCAGTTTGCATAGTCTAATCAGGGACAACACTTTCCACTTTTATGAAATAATTCATTTAAATAAAGTCTCTTCTAAACTAAAATCAGTCAGAAAGTGTCGTCCCTACTAATCTGGGATAACACTACACACATGCAATAAGCCCCGTTTTCTCAGAGCCAAACTGGTTTTCCCAGAGCCAATCTGGTTTTCTCAGAGCCAATCTGGTTTTCTCAGAGCCAATCTGGTTTTCTCAGTGCCAATCTGGTTTTCTCAGAGCCAATCTGGTTTTCTCAGAGCCAATCTGGTTTTCCCAGAGCAAGACTCAAATGAATACGAATTCTATTTTTAAGGATATTTTGATGGAGACTTAAATAGTTTGTAAACATACATTTATTGGAACTACGAATATTTCACATCTTTTAAATATTGAACGTTGATAGTAGTTTATTTTTCAAACAGGTAATGTTCATAAGAAATAACACAATTAAATCAATACAAAAACTGTGCATCAGTCTTTTTTTTAACCCTTTCCTCCTCAGAAGCAAAGTAAAAATGGCTATATACAACCAGAGTATAACTGGCAAGTTGTTCAGGTTTTATGCTGTTTGCTGCTCATTAAGTGTCTGAGGGTTGGAAATGAAGCCTTTTAAAACTTATTCTATTAACTTAATATGATTTTCTAAAGGACAAACTACGGGTCAAAATTCGTATCTGCGTGGTAAAGGGATGAAGAAAAGCATGGACCATCTACTGATATTTGCTCATGAACAAAATAAAGTATTCCTTCTGTTTCTGAATCCTGACATCAAAAGACTGGCAGATTTTATCTGAATTCCATAAACATTACAATCATTTTGCTGTTTATTATGGTAACTGTTGCTTTACAAATATTTTTCTTTGTAATATCTGAATTCCAAGTGAACGTTGACCAGTCTTTGCGACAGAGAAATGTAAACACATGTCTTGAATTTCCGAAATACTCTGGATGTTGTGAGAGGGAGATATGTGCTATAATAATAATAATGATGGTCTACCTTAAACATTAGCTTATAAAAGCATTTTGTTTGATGACATCAACATCAACACAAGACAGAAGTATACCAATTAATATTCAAATACTGAAAACAATTTAGAATATGTGCAATTTTTCTATGAGGGATTTTGAAAACCATTCTAGCTATTTTCCACATTTAATAGTCTTATTCACTTAAATTCTCAGAATTGAAAATATAAATGTAATCTCTTCATGGTCATCATAAGTGGTAATTATAAATAGCATGACAAAACTACAGTCTGAACAAGCAGTTTAATGGCCAAATTTGACCTTTAACCCTTTGAGCGCTGGAACCGGATTTTGAAGGCCTTTGCAAACAGTTTGGATCCAGATGAGACGCCACAGAACGTGGCGTCTCATCAGGATCCAAACTGTTTGCTTTTCTGATAGTATTCTTTGAAAAAAATCGAAGAAAATGCTGATTTTAGAAATTCAGCAGACGACTTTTTAGCAGACGACAAATTTCTTAGCATGCAAAGGGTTAAACTCTTATAGTGTGATCTTGACCTCTGAGTTAGGGAGATAGTGCAAAAGACATGTGGTCCAATTATGGTATTGCATGATAGATTGCAATTTATTTTAAAAAAATCATCAATATATGGCAAAGTGATGGCTGAAATAGACATTTTCAAGATGTTTCATGGCCAAATTTACCTTTAACCTCTGACCTTTATATTTGAGGTACTTTCAGGTTACTTGCAGGCTTTTCTGGTTTCATGCTGGTTGCATATAGCCATTTTCACTTAGCGTCTGAGCGGAAAACGGTTAAACTACCACCTACCATCTTCGTCTTCCGTATCATCAACCGGCGCGGTAAAGATCCGGTTCTCCACCCTCACTTTCCCGGGCTGATAATGCGGCCCGTCCACTTTACCCTCCTTGCAGAGTCGGGCGAGGACCTGCGTAGGCTTCAATGGGTCCCGCCAGGAATTATAGCCCAGGCTGCAAAACATAGGACATACCTTATACTACATAAAACAGGCCCCATTCTAATACTCCTTTATTTTTCATATTTAACCAAAAAGTTTTTTTTTTGCACAATATTGAAATAATTATTATTGTTACATACTGATTCGAAAGGGCCTCGATCTGGGAAAACCAGGCTAAATGCATGTGCGTAAAGTGTTGACCCAGATTAGCCTGTGCAGTCCACATAGAGTTATCAGGGACAACACTTACTGCCTACACTGGATGTTCATTTAAACGTAACTTCCTTTATACAAAACTATTTCACAAAAGTGGAAAATGTAGTCCTTGATAAGCCTGTGCACACTGCCCAGGCTTATCTGAGACAACACTTTAGGCAAATGCATTACGCCCGGTTCTCCCAGAACTCAAATCATTACAGTTTAATGTTGAGTTGCTGTAATTTAGTGCATTTTGTAACAGTTACTGCATTGTGATTAAAAAATCCCAATTTTATGTGGTAACCTTTTAACTGCTCTTTCTGAAAAAGTGCTTGCTCTAACCCCAAAACAGGTCTCCAAAGATTAACCCTTTGAGCGCTGGAACCGGATTTTGAAGGCCTTTGCAAACAGTTTGGATCCAGATGAGACGCCACAGAACGTGGCGTCTCATCAGGATCCAAACTGTTTGCTATTCTGATAGTATTCTTTGAAAAAAAATTCAAAGAAAATGCTAATTTTAGAAATTTAGCACACAACATTTTAGCAGACGACAAATTACCCAGCATGCAAAGGGTTAACAAAAAAGTCATAGCCTGGGAGATCAAATATATTGTATTCAACCTAAAAGAGTTCCTAGTTTTTCAGAATGGTTAGTTGTCTTTATTTATTGATATTAACTAATCTGGAACGACACTTTACCCACATGCATTAAGCCCAGTTTTCCCAGAACGAGACTCATTTAAACTACTTTTACTCCAGGCAGAGGACACAACCAGCCTGACCATCCCTTCACTGACCACAACAGGAAATTCTCCGGACACGCCGGACTCCACGCATCGCGGAACTGACTGGTGGCCAATTGAAAATATTAACCAGGAAGGTGTCTGATTTCCAGATATAATGGGAATTTGCAGATCACTTTCACTGCAAACTGAATGGTGGAAGCCTGCTAGCCACCACTTGCACTTTTCAGATATGACAAGCGGCTGCCAAATATTCATAACGCATCTCCTAACAGCATAAATTATTCAGCGTGCAGTGTTGGTTGTTTCCGTAGCACTGAAAGCTTTCACGATTGAATTTCAGACTAATTCAAGGAAAATTACAAAATATTAACGGTAATCCCATAATACGCATAAAAGAATTGTCCATGGCTGTAAAATGAGAGAAATAAATGTGCCATTTGCAGGCAGGGTATTTTATTCTGATAATGATTTACAACAAATTGTTGATTCTCTGCATGTGGCAGTTTTTTTTGTTTCCCCAACATAATAAAACCAATGCAAAATGTTGCTTTTATAAAAAGTAACAAACTTTTTGCACAATTCTGTATTTCAATAACCTCTTTGTTTATTCATAGGTTTAGAATAGTCAATTAAGATGACTAATACCCTTTCCCCCCTGGCAATTGCTCATTACAAGCAGGTGTTAAACATGAGTATTAGCCCTTTGAGCGCTGGAACCGGATTTTGAAGGCCTTTGCAAACAGTTTGGATCCAGATGAGACGCCACAGAACGTGGCGTCTCATCAGGATCCAAACTGTTTGCTATTCTGATAGTATTCTTTGAAAAAAAATCGAAGAAAATACTAATTTAATAGACATTCAGCAGACGACATTTTAGCAGACGACAAATTTCCCAGCATGCAAAGGGTTAGTAGAATTTCAACTCAAAATTGTGTCATTGCTTCTTCACATTTATCACACAAAAAGACAAAAAGGTTGATTTATTGAAGGTCACATTAAACAGCAAAAAATGTATCATTATTTAAGTATCCAAAATTTGCCAAAGTCCAAGGGCACATAACTCTGCAAAAAATAGTGACATACCCAAAAAGAACACCTCGCACCTTAACATAGTAAAAAAAACAATCTATTAAGTTTCATGTTGAAAGGCAGAAAACTGAGAGACTTTTTGCCACTTAAAAGTACAAATACACAATGATGTAAGTATCCAAAATTTGAAAGTTCAAGGGCACATAACTCTGCAAAGAATATCTTGACACACAGGAAAATAAAGTCTTGCACTTCTACACAGTATAAACAACTATCTATAAAGTTTCATGTTGAGAATACTTCACGAGACAAAGTACGCACGTACAACAGCATGAAAGGCCAACGGACCACCAACTAAATGACTGACTGACAAGGGGATTCCAGTACACTCCCAAAAACTGTATTTGCACTAAAATACTCAAAATTTCGGAATAAAAACTTGTATGTCAAAACGAAAAACTTTCAAAAAAGCAGACAAATATTTAGACAATTCAGCAAGAAGTGCAGTGCACACTGTTAAAAAATAGAGGTCTGTTGATCAACAAAAATATATGATAATAAGCCGTGTTATTTATTGCGTATCTTACGTTCTCAAAAGTACTTACGTGTCGAATCTCTGACTAATGCCACAAGTAGCCCGATGTCGACTGTAGTAGCGGTTTTCTAGGTCAATCTTTGTCTCACCAATCAGATCATCCATACCAACTAGGTCCCAGTCATACACTTGAACGGTCAACAATGACTCCATCGGAAACGTGGCTTCGATCTCGAAACATCTGAAATAAAGTTCCAGGATTTTTGGTTTCAGAATGAGGTTGGGTGATGTGGGTGTGTTGCAAGTGCTCAAATATAACATCAATGGAAGTATGAAAGCTTTGTAGCCAGTGGTATTGATGTAATAGCAAAGATGTCATCTAGGGTTAAACTCATACAGACAGACAGAGAATTGAACAGACAAGCTAATCGCTATATGTGTCATGTTCTGAGAAAACTGGGCATAATGCTTGAGCGTAAATTGTAATCCCAGATTAGCCTGTGCAGTCTGCACAGGCTAATCAGGGAATACAATTTCCGCTTTATTGAATTTTTCGTTTAATGATGTCTCTCTTCTTGGCGAAAATCCAGTTTAGGCGGAAAGTGTCATCCCGGATTAGCCTGTGCAGACTGCACAGGCTAATCAGGGATGACACTTTACGTACATGCATTTTGCCCAGTTTTCTCAGAACACGACACATATGCCTCTGGGCATAAGTAGATACCTGGAGAATTAAAAGTTTTTTATGAACATATTTAAAGCTTTCCTTCTGGCCATTGTTATAGGACTTTCATGTTTGGTTTTGTTTGAATTGTTTTGTGTTTTTGTGATTGTTTTTGTGGTTTTGCAATTGTTTCTGTGTGTTCTTGTGTTGTTGTTTTTTTTAAAGTTTTCTATGAATTTCTACTCACATACAAACCCATATAGTAAGAAGCTTGGCTTTGTTCAAATGAAATTTGAACTTTGAGTAATAATATATCAATGAGAGTTTCGAATTATCAATGATTGCAATTGTTTTTACCGCAATCTGATTCGTCTTTACTGTCATGTCTTCATAGTCTGTTAATTTTTCATGATAAGCAATCAAGTTCATGGTCTGAAAACAACTCTATGAGACATTCATAAACAATTCCGTGCTAAAGGCAATTGTCTAAAGGTAGAAAAGTTACTGATTAAAAACCAAAAATTAGTTCCACATGGCTGCAGGTTAATTGTTTAAACTGGTTCAATGCCTCAGTGCCTTCCAAGTATTAAATTTGCAAATCACACACGACAAACATATTTTTGGCTATTAAAAAACAATTACGACTTCAAATTACAATATTTTTTTCCCCATGGATTAATTAGGCCAATGAATTATTAATTATATTTATAAAACATGCACAGCATTATTCATTTTTTATTTTTTTTTAGATTGACATACTAACGACTGATTGAATACAAACAATAAAGAAGTTAAAACATGCATATTTTACACATAACAATAGAAAACAATTTATACTATAAAAAAATTCATATAAATAAATGATACATGTATAATACTTTCAAGATCCCTACCAGTGATACAGTAAGCTGATTGACCTTCCAAAGTGATTTAATTGACAATTAGTAACCTTCAGAAAGCAAGTGCATGATTTGTTTGCCATCGGTTTTAAAATGGTAAGTAGAGATTCTTGCAAATTCCACAGCATATGATGAATATATTTGTCAATTAAAAAAATGAAACTACAACATAAACTAGCACTAGCACTGAATATATAACAAAATGTTAATGTCTATTTTTGATGGGCTTGACCTGTATTAGATTATGAAAATCCTACTTTAATAGTAGTTCAGCTTTTTTATTTTTTGTTAGCAAAACTTATACACATCTGCATCTTTTTCCACATGTTTAAGACCATAACATTTATTTCTATTGGTACATTTTCATCAACTTAACTATGTTTCAATACAGAACATTATAAAGTCAATGTAAAAGATTAATTTGTAATATTTGTTTATGCTTAATGGTACAAGATATAACCATTCTGCACCAGGGCATAATGTTTCCAAAAATGTTGTTTTTCCCCCAGTATTAAACATTATTATAAATGTCACATGCGACTTAAGCACTTGAGGCTGTTTATAGAATTGAACAGTCAACAAGAGTGCCAATTGTCACAAGATACGCCCGTTCGAAGGTTTTTGACACAATGCTAAATGCTTGAAATGCACTAAGTGACCTCGTTTTTGACCCGACATGACCCATATTTGAACTTGACCTAGATATTGTCTAGATACAACTTCTGACCAAGTTTGGTGAAGATCTGATGAAAACTTCTTGAATAAGAGAGCAAACACTGCTGTGGACGCAGCCGCCCGCCCGCCCGCCAAGGGTGAAACTATAATATATAATGTCCCGTTTTGAAAAAACGTATAAAAAATTATGAACCTCCCTCTGGGAAAATTGGGCTTAATGCCCCTGCGTAAAATGTCAATCCAGATTAGCCTGTGCAGTCTGCAAAGGCAAATCCAAGATGACCCTTTCCGCCTTAACTGGATTTTTGCTGAGAAGAGACTTCAGTGTCGTCCCTGATAAGCCTGAGCGGACTGCACAGGCTCATCTGAGACAACTTTCTACGAGCATGCATTAAGTGCCATTTTCCAAGTGCCCAGCTCATATTTTTTTAATGACCTATGCTACTATAGCACTCAAAGTTGTTTTGTAGCCTTGAACATCCAAAAGAATATTTTTTTACAATTTTGGACCACACAGGGAAATTCCCAATTGACCCCAAGGTGGGGGGGGGAGACATAAACAATGACTTACAAAAACTCCCGCCCCAACTTGAATAAGTCCTGCATGCTAAATTCTGCTCCTACCTCATCCTTCTTCATAGAACAACTACTCATCAATTATAAATAAAAACAAAATCGTAGTTTATCAATATTTCTATTTCAGAAACAAGTCGCATCATTGAGCAAAAAATCAGATAAGGCTATCTATCGGGCTAACAAAGCCATAACGCATTCCAAAAGGGCTGCTTGTCTGCGGAAATGAATGAAGGCATAGACAAACAGACATTGTTTATCAAGATAACTCGAAATCATGATCATCAGGGTATTGTTTTAAAGATAAATTGAAAACAGTATTTCAATATTATCTCGCCCATTTAGATTTCGGCTGACAATGCCCGAATATGAAGTCCAATTTCTGGCAATGAACCGTGTCTATCTTTCGTTAAAGGTGGTCGCATTCAAACTTGTACTTAAGAGATTATCTATTATTATTTTTTTGTAAAACACACTAACACAAATCAGGAGGCCAGCTTAGGATGTGCATGTGCTTTGTTACACATGCACTGCTCAATTTTACATTCATGATAGATATCTTACGCATGGATTTTTTAAACGCAGTTTTATTATTAGAAATTTCTGAAGTTTTTGAAACTTATATAATATGATTCAATAGACTATAGTTGTCTGCGTGCTAACGGAAATAACAAATGTATTCAATGTAACTATGGACACCATTTATAGAGCATTTATAAAGAGAGCTGCATGCTAGCACGTTGATTTTGAAAATCGGTCAAAAGATGTAAAAAGAATTTGAAAATTGTGATTTTTGTGAAAAGTTGTATGAATATTAGGCAAAAGAAAATAAATTCCTAGATTCTCATCCCCGCCCGCCCATTGAAAATCGTCCTGCCCGGACGTTTTTTTTTTTTTAAATCTGTAAAAAATATTCGAGCCGCAAAATACTAAGGACGAAACGGCTGAATGAGTACAAAAATAGCGAAGTGAGAATCAGCAACTCAATGTCTCCGAGACGCTTATTGATTTTTAACTGCGCACGAGCGTCGTCTGAAATTTAAGTGATCGAGCGAAAACAACAACAAAATGTTTTTTTATTTTGAGGTGTAGAAACGGCGTCACAACCGTAAAAGTTTGGTACAGGGTGTCAAAATGTGCAGAAACTTTAACTCTCGTGGACCTGTACGAGGAGTTCATTTGTGGTTCGTATGATCAAGCCCCATCATTGAAAGTTGACCACCCGAAAATGGTCTATGCCTTTGTCGGCCGAAATAAATTAGAATTGACACAGGTGTCACCCGATGTTACAGTTAGTCAAGCTGTTGGCTGTCTAGGAAATTTTATTGACTTCAGTATTGGAGACACCTCTGAAACTTCCCATAAATCTCCACCAGGTACATCGGAAAGAAAAGATACTTTCACTAGTATTAAATGCCTTGTTTCTAGGGCAAATGTTTGATGTCAATTATGATAGATGTAGTTAGGTTAGCATATTAAATGTGTATCATCTTCATTCTCAACATCTTCATCCAATTAATACAAACTGAACTTGAAAAAGTATTAAAATGCTGTCTTTTGAATGCATACCATGTTTTAATCAATAAAATCTAGTCATACTGAACAAATAATGTAAAGGGTTCTGTTACAGATTTGTATTTTCTTTAAATACTTTGTCTAGGCAATGTTTTATTGAATGTCAGAATATGTTTAACATGATATTAAAAGGGTAAAATAAAACAAAATAGTCAAATTTTGATAATGTATTTCTTTTATTCTATATTATTTTACATACATACATACATACATATAGGCGTTATGGATATAAACCAACAAATTATTGAACATTTCATTACTTATATATAGGTCTGACACATAAAATGAAAAATAAAAAATAAAACCCACCCACCCGCCCCAATTTTCCCCAAAATTTGGATGAGAATCTAGTTATTTATTTTCTATTGTATTATATGAAATGTTTACAATGTACTAGAATTTGTATGTTTTTGTCTGCAATTTATGAAACGATAGTCGAGATATATATTGCAACCAATGCTTGAATGTTAACCCTTTGAGCGCTGGAACCGGATTTTGAAGGCCTTTGCAAACAGTTTGGATCCAGATGAGACGCCACAGAACGTGGCGTCTCATCAGGATCCAAACTGTTTGCTATTCTGATAGTATTCTTTGAAAAAAAATCAAAGAAAATGCTAATTTTAGAAATTTAGCAGACAACATTTTAGCAGACGACAAATTTCCCAGCATGCAAAGGGTTAAAATTGTT
Source organism: Dreissena rostriformis (assembly GCA_007657795.1). Lineage (NCBI taxonomy): Eukaryota > Metazoa > Mollusca > Bivalvia > Myida > Dreissenidae > Dreissena > Dreissena rostriformis. The sequence continues at coordinate 16,645 of VMBQ01005548.1, read as the reverse complement.
TTATACTGCTGCAGTTGTTTCTGATGTAGTGTTGTTTGTTATGTTCAAGGAACAATGTTTTGTTTTTTCTCTCACTATTATCTAATCACAAAAATGAGTATGGAGAAGAATAACAATGTCTATAATGGTGACAGACGGATAATTTCGCTAATTGTTTGAATGTTAACATATGGCACAAGATTAAGTTTCAAGGGATACATTGCAATTAAATCAATAACAATTGTCACCATACCTGGAAAACAAACCTTTGAAAAGAGTTAGCATCGTCTGGCATGCAACATTGAAACATGTTGTGAATTTTGTTTTTTAATTATTCAAAACCAGTTCATTTAGAGTGTAATATTAAAACTGTTATTTTTGTACTTCCCCATCGACAAGGGCTAGGTGAGGCTCGATAATTTTGTTGGAAAAGTGTTAGGACTGAAATTTATGACATAAATAAATGAGTCACGCTCTATGAAAATGGGGCTTAATGCATGTGCGTTAAGTGTCGTCCCAGATTAGCCTGTGCAGTCTGCACATGCTAATCTGGGACGACACTTTTCTTTGCTTTTATGGAAATTTTCTCTTCTAAAGGAAAATCCAGTCTAGGCGGAAAGTGTCTTCCTTGATAAGAACTGTACAGGCTAATCTGGGAGAAATCTATATTCAATGCATTAAGCCCTGTTTTCCCAGAGCACGGATCAAAACACTATTTGCAAGTATTTTGGTTTTGTCATTTTTGTACAGTAGGGCTGATTGAGGGAAAAGTGAAAATGTCGGTAAGATTGGCACTGTATGTGTGCTGAACTTGCGGTATTTGATAATTTCATCAAATTTCATCACAAATTCATGTTTTACACTGAAAGATAATTTTATCAAGATAAATAAATCAATGAAAACTTATTTCAAACATGTAAATATGTCTTAGACTAATTCTTAGACATTTCTAATTTGTACAATTTTTTTTTTAATTATTAAAAAAAGTATCATTAAACTTGATTCGAATGTACCATTATTAAAAAAACAACTAACAATCTCACTCCCAGTTTTTTAATTTCTACCGACTCAGACATGAGACATGTGCTGTTGCGTCTGCTTTTTCAAGTTGCATGAGAAACTGATATAAAACTGTCCAGGAGGCATGACAGTCGAGTGTTTGTCTTCCGCGTCTGACGGAAAACCAAGGTTTCTGAAATGTCGCTGAAATCCGAGTAAAATTGACTAATTTTATTGTAAATGTCCTTAGGTCTTGTAAAATTCATTAAAAATGAAATTACCAGTGCATGTAGACAGCAAGAAATTTTATTACAAAAAAATTACATCTCTTTACAGCATTCATTTTGTCAGACATAGTAAGCAATCAGTAAACTTTTTTTTTATGTAATATTTTTAATTCTGAATCATTGCATTTAAAATATAGAATATTTGTATGTGCTTTAAAGTATATTTCATTTTGTTTTAATTAAATGGAACACTGTGTTATCATGTATAATGAATTTCACAATATTAATTGTATAATAATTAATCATTGTCAACCTTACATTGTTTGGATAATGTAAATAAAAATCAAGTCACTAAAAAATGCTAGTAAGAAATCATCAAAAGTAATTTATTAAAGAAATATGTTGTAATTTATTCAGCTTTTTGCCTACAAATAGCTCGAACACACTTAAAATTTTTACTATGATTCTATAGCGCCAAAACATTGTCGGAAGTAGCGATGTTCTGATCTTAAAGATAAAACGACTCAACAATAGCAGTTGTATTTTCTGATAACTCATCGTCCGATAAGGTCTCCCACAAATCCTCCTCGTTTTGTAAAATATTGTCAAAACAGTCACTACTAATAAGACCTCATATTTTTTATCTTGAACCTTCATCACACGTCTGACTGTGGAATAAAACTAAGTCAAGTACCAGCGCTAAATGCCATGGCTTATACAACAGGGTATGACAATGGAATAACAATCTTCAAGACTTATCAAAGTCCTTACAATGATGTTCATTGTTAAACACGTCTGAATAAGGTTAATTCATGCACTTAAACAGTATTTTATGGACTCAAATTGTAAACAAGATTTAATGCAACAGTACCATATTTGTAAACAATATATGTATACAGTGACTTTTTGCATAAAAAAGATATAATTCAAGTTTTTGAATTTAAATATAAAGTATTATTGTTTCTTGAAGATATATTAAAAGACAATTATTTTTTTTATTTTTTTCAATAAATATGTTGTTTTTTTTAAATGATCATAGAGGATTTTACTTCTATTGCAAAAATACTACAAAGTACACACAGAAATTGATGTTTAATACAGCCACACCAATCAGTGTATCTTTTGGTTTCTTTTTAAATACCAAACACAATATCTTTCCCACCCATAAGAAATTTACGGTTCACAATCCCGCAGTAACGGCATTCAAATCAGGAATAACTGTAACCCCTTCAGGAGACCTTTATTGTATATCAAAACTTGATCCTTTAATATAAGATCGTTATCTATCCATCCTTAACGTTCAACAATACAAACTTAGCCTGTAGAAAAGATTTAAAGAGCCCAGCGAGAGAATAGACTGCTAGCTATTGTATGTTTGCACGCACATAAAGTATAATAAATCTACTGAATTTTTATAAATTGCCCATCTTTGCGTTTTTAACAAAGATGAGACGGGAATTGTATTGTAACATTATACGGTGGTATTTGAAATTGTGGTTGAATTAAATGAAAAGAATTCTCTAAAGAATAGCCATAGGTTAATTGCTTTAAAGATGTTTAGTAATAACAGATTCTGAAATAGGTCAGGTGTACAACCTTCATTCTATTCAACACGACAACTTTTCAGTACATGTATACATTTATCAAAGGGAAGTAACTGTAAAATTGCTATGTTTTTCATTGCACAGGGTTAACTTCTCTTTTATATAGCAAACAATGAAAATCCAGCAACTGTTCAGGAGAGAAATTCTCATTTTAATCCACTTTATTTAACCCTTTGAGCGCTGGAACCGGATTTTGAAGGCCTTTGCAAACAGTTTGGATCCAGATGAGACGCCACAGAACGTGGCGTCTCATCTGAGGATCCAAACTGTTTGCTATTCTGATAGTGGTCTTTGAAAAAAAGTGAAGAAAATGTTGATTTTAGAAATTCAGCAGAAGACATTTTAGCAGACGACAAATTTCCCAGCATGCAAAGGGTTAATTAATAACAAAACACTAACAATTAATTTGATTAAAACTGGGATCACTGCCTTCGAACGGTCAAGAACTTAATGACTTAGATGAACTGAAACGGATTCATACACCAAAGGATAGAAGTCATTTATTTCTTTTTGAGTATAAACATTAGAGCTTGTATCAACTTTATGAGACAATTATAAAAATTGAACATCATCAATGTATGAAATATTTACAATTTAAGCCTTATTTATGCATCAACACCATGGCATTAACAAAAAAATTGTCATAATTTTCCCAACAATTCATACACTAATGACATGCAGAAAAATACTTTTCAGTTTTTTCAATCACTCCTTCTATGCCTTACTTTCCAAATACAGGATTGAGCTGTTTCGAGATGTAGTTCTCCTTGTCATTGATTGGTGTGGCGTTGCCCAATCGCACCACAAGGTAAGGGTCAGCCTTGCCGTTCATATCCGCAGGGTGAAGGTCGTTGCCCTGGAAACCAAAGTGAACAACTTGTTATTGGAAAACAGGGCTTAATGCATGGGCGTGAAGTGTGGTCCCAGATTAGCCTGTGCAGTCTGCAAAGGCTAATCAGGAACAACGCTTTCCGCGTGTACGGAAAACTTGTTACTGGATTGAAAGAACTATGTGTGGGTTACACAAATGGAGTCTGGGAGAATGCCATTTTTTTGTACATTTCAGACATTATGCAAAGGAGAATGACTTTTTTGTGTTTCAGATACCGAATTTAAAATTATTGCCCAATTGGGATATGACGTTTCAAAGTCATGGCATATTAACATTATGCATGGATGGGTATATGGAAATTAACCACCATAAAATCATGAGATTATAATAATCCTTCTGTTTTCAGGCAATCAAGCAAAAATAAATAAGTGTAATCTAAACTGAACATGCGTTTCTCACCTTGACAACATACACTCTGACGAGCACTTTGATTGGCTCGTTGCCAGGGAGACCCTGGAAGAGGCCGTACTGGGGATCACCACCCGTCACAGTCTTGTCCTCGATATCGGCTGGAAGAGGGATCTTGTAGATCTTTAGAGATCCCTGAAATTAGCAGTCAGTGCTATCATCAATATATATAGCCACACTATGAGAAAATAGGGCTTAATGCATGTGTGTTAAGTGTTGTCCCAGATTTGCCTGTCCAAACAGGCTTATCAGGGACGACACTTTTGGCCTAGACTGGATTTTTGCTTAGAAGAGGCTTCCTAAAAACAAAAAATACCATAAAAGCGGAAATTGTCCTCCGTGATTAGCCTGTGCGGATAATCTGGGACTACACTTTACGTACATGCATTATGCGCCATTCTCCCAAAGCGTGGCTCATATATATGATGTTACAGATATTATTATAATGCAAAATGAGACTAAAAAGTGCTTATCATTCCACACAATAAACAATTAACATGTGCAGCACCACAATCATCACCAAATACTTATTGAGCCCAGATGAGTAAACAAGAGGGCCATCAGGCCCTAAGGCGCTCACCTGAGAGCAAAAGGAACTAGACTATTCTGAAAAAATGNACTCGTCCAAGATATTATTGAGACACATGTTCTAACCAAGTTTCATGAAGATTGGACAATAAATGTGACCTTTAGAGTGTTAACAAGGTAAATGTTGACGCCGCACGACGGACAAAAGGCGATCACAATAGCTCACCATGAGCACGTTGTGCTCAGGTGAGCTAAAAAAACAACAAAAAACTTTTCTGTGAAGTGGGAGCAGTGATCTAATGGTAGGACGCTGGCTTAGGGATCGAGAGGTCCCGGGTTCGAATCCCGCTCCGACCACTGAAATTTCCTTGAGCAAGAAATTTATCCCACATCTGCTCCTCTCCACCCAGGTGTATAAATGGGTACCTGTGAGGGAAATAAGCCGTGCCCTGGCTGCATACTGCGCAAAGATAACGGACGACTTATGACCCAGTGATCAGGGCAAAATGTAAAGCGCCTTTGAACGCACATCTCCAGTGTGAAAAGGGCGCTATATAAATGTGGTATATATAAAAAAAAAAAAAAAAATGTCAGGCATCAATTTCTTAATACCCAACATAAAAACAGATACCTTAAATCTGCCCACAATCCTCCCCTCGTCCGTGAGTTCGTTGCCCATGTTCTTTCCTCTGTACAGCTCAAACATGTGCAGCCAGTCCCTGAAGCCACTGAACTCCGGTTGGGACTCCAGCTCATTGGGGTAGATCTGAAATCGTATAGGAGATCTGAATATATATAGGAGATCTAAAAACATATAGGTGTTCTGAATGCATGTTATGATGTAGTAGATTTGAAAGCAAATAGGAGATCTGAATCCATATAGATCTGAAAGCATATTGGAGTTATGAATTCATATAGGAGATCTGAAATCATATACAAGATCTGCATGTATATAAGAGATCTGAATTCATATGGGAGATCTGAATACATATAGAATATCTGAATTCATATAGGAGATCTGATTCATACAGGAGATCTGAATTCTTATAATAGATTTGAACTCATAAAGGAGATCGAAATTCATATAAGAGATCTGAATTGAGACAGGAGATCTGAAATCATATAGAAGATCTGAATTCATATAGAAGATCTGATTCATATAGGAGATCTGAATTTTTATAGGAGATCTGAACTCATATATGAAATCAGAATTCATATAAGAGTTCTGAATTCATATAGGAGATCTGATTCATATAGGAGATCTGAATTCATAAAGAAGTTCTGAATGCATAAAGGAGATCTGATTCATATATACAATCTGGATTCATATAAAAGATCAGAATTCATATAGGAGTTCTGAATTCATATAAGAGATCGTATTCATAGAGGAGTTATGAAATAATGTAGAAGATCTGAATTCATATAAGAGATCTTATTCATATAGGAGATCTGAATTTATATATGAGCTCTGAATTCATATATGAGATCTGAATGCATATAGGAGATCTGAAATCATATAGGAGATCACAATTCATATAGGAGATCTGAAATCATATAGAAAATCTGAATTCATATAGGTGATCTGAATTCATATAAAAGTTCTAAATCCATATAGGAGTTCTGAATTCATATACGGGATCTAAATTCATATCGGAGATCTGAATTCATATATGAGTTCTGAATCCATATAGGAGTTCTGAATTCATATAGGAGATCTGTATTCATATAGGAGATCTGAATTCATATAGGAGTTCTGAATCTATATAGGAGTTCTGAATTCATATAGGAGTTCTGAATTCATATAGGAGTTCTAAATTCATAAAGGAGTTCTAAATTCATATAAGAGTTCTGAATTTATATTGGAGTTCTGAATACATATAGAAGATCTGAACTCATATAGGAGGTCTGAATTCATATATGAGTTCTGAATCCATATAGGAGTTCTGAATCCATATAGGAGTTCTAATTTCATATAGGAGTTCTTAATTCATATAGGACTTCTGAATTCATATAGGAGTTCTGAATTCATATTGGAGATCTGAATTCATATAGGAGGTCTGAATTCATATAGGAGATCTGAATTCATAAAAATATATAAAGAAGATCCAATACTGAAGCAGTAAAATGACAAAAGATATGAGAAAATGCCATGAGATTTTGCAGAAAATTTGAATGTTTCAAAAGCTATGAAAACATGTTACCACCAAACAATTAAACAAAACGCAAAGTAATATATATAAACATACACACGTAGGATTAAAAACAACAACATTAACAATTGGGAAAATTCTAATATTCATTAGGTCAAATGATACTAAAAATTCAATTAGAACTAAAATTAGCTGCACCACAACAACAAACTAACAAATATTAGTTTCAACATTTTATGCGAAAAAAACCCACAACATACTATGAATAAAATGAAATAAATTAATACCAGTATGCACCTCGCTCTGGGAAAACAGGACTTAATGCATGTGCATCAAGTTATGTCTCAGATTAGCCTGTGCAGTCTGCACAGACTAATAAGGGACAACACTTTCTGCCTAAACAGGATTTTCATTTAGAAGAGACATCCTTTGAACGACTTATACCATAAAACCAGATTGTATCATCCCTGATTAGCCAGCGCCAACTGCACAGGCTAATCTTGACGACACATTACACACATACATTAAGTAATGTTTTCCCAGAGTGAGGTTCAAAAATTAGTTACAACATTTGGTGTGAAAAAAACAACACAACATAATATGAATAAAATAAAATGAATAAATATATGTGGCGTGTTCTGAGAAAACTGGGCAAAATGCTTGTGCGTAAATTGTCATCCCAGATTAGCCTGTGCAGTCCGCACAGGCTAACCAGGGACGACAATTTCCGCTTTTTTGGATTTTTTCGTTTAAATGATGGTTCTTCTTAGCGAAAATCCAGTTTAGGCGGAAAGTGTCGTCCCGGATTAGCCTGTGCGAACTGCACAGGCTAATCTGGGATGACACTTTACGCACAAGCATTTTTGCCCAGTTTTCTCAGAACACGCCACATATGAATAAAATAAAATAAATAAATATATAAGCAACCTGCAACTTTGCACGGTGTTCTTGCTGTTTCTCATTCTCATCGTCCAGATTGAAGGCACTGTTGACAAAGCCGGCCACTCCTGACTAGGGGAGGAGAAACACAACACACATGCAACGACAACACAACAATAACACGCAGAAGTGAGGTGTAAATGAAGAAATTTTCACAGGTCGCCGTGGAGTAGTGGATAATCGTGTCCACTTTGCATACGGTAGGACATGGGTTTGATCCCAAATATGGGAGCATTCTTTAGATCTCAATGAAGCTAAAATAAATAGGTTTAAACTAAGTTTACGATTTCCTTAAGCTCCTCAGACTTCATAACATGAGGACGCGGAGTACAGAGCTCCAGATAATTTTTTCAGCCGAGGGGTATTTCACTCATGATTTTTTTAATTGATGAGTAAAAATCGAAATCGGATAATTTTAAGGAGTATTTATGTTCAAAGGATCAGAATTAATAATAAATTGTACATGTAGTGTTAACTCGCTATTACAAGCAGTCTTGTACACAATAAAGCAATCACTTTTGTTTTATTTAATATCCTGTCAATAATAGGGTGTACATTTTTTTCTGGTGTTACTAGTGGCGATGTCGACTTAATAGAGATCGACCATTTATAACTGGCTCGCCATTAATTTTTGTTTTATTTAATANGGGGGGGGGGGGGGGGGACCGGAACACCCGCAAAAAAACACCTGTCCAGTGTGTTGACTACCAACAAAACTGTGTCGGGAGTGGGAATCAAACTCAGGTTGCTGATGTGAGAGGTGCGTTCACCAACCACTGAATTAAACATCAACAGGTCTAGAGAAAAAACACAGTATTTCTTACATAAAATACCTTATTCGTGGATTTTAAAGGAATTAAGAAGAGAATAAAATGTTAGTTTTTTTAAGTTAACAATATCTTGTTGCGCAATTAAGTAATTCCAACTACTTGGAATATGTGTTAATTTGTAAGAAGGTCTTAAACTTTAACATTTGTTTTGATACTGAAACCATTATTGATTTAATCATACCTAAAGATCGAGGGACAAGACCCATTGAATGTGTGATTTGGTGAAAAGCGTGGCGCAAACAAACATCACATAACATATAAACAACAAAGAAAATGTCTATAACACAAAACAAAGTTATGCAAATGTACTTAGAAAATTATCTAGAAAAATCACTATTAAATAATGTTGAACAATAACAACAAAACTACAAAGCAATCTATATCCACAACAACCGCTACTATATGATGTGGAACAATACCAACAATACTTAAGAGCCTTCAAAGTGTCATGGACAATTGCCATATGACATTTTTGTTTGTTTGATTTGGAAGTTTTTTCAATGTCATGGACTATAGCAAATTAACAGTATCATGTATGTGATCTGACAGTTTGTTTTCTCAATAAAACCCTGGTATGAAATTGTTGTAAATGGTAACTGCCATTCTTTCAGACAATACTTAACCCTTTGAGCGCTGGAACCAGATTTTGAAGGCCTTTGCAAACAGTTTGGATCCAGATGAGACGCCACAGAACGTGGCGTCTCATCAGGATCCAAACTGTTTGCTATTCTGATAGTATTCTTTGAAAAAAAATCAAAGAAAATGCTTATTTTAGAAATTTAGCAGACGACATTTTAGCAGATGACAAATTTCCCAGCATGCAAAGGGTTAATGTTTCTCTGAGCTTTGTTCTGCAGGTTGTGAACTTTCATTTGTGGTACTGATTTCTGTGTTATATGGTATTCAATTTCATAAATGATCATAGAAGAGGTTATTTTCCCAGTGCCACTAATTTTTATAATGATAACATGAACTATGATATTAAGTCAATGATCATTTTACCTTGAGTTGTGCAGTGGAGGACAACAGTTTGTCCTTCTTCCTCTGAGCCTTTGGTGACAGTTTGGCTGCCAGCCCCACCGCCTTGGCCGTCCCTTTGAAGGTCCGCTTTTCTTGCTTCTTCAGCGTATCCTCCATCTTTTTGGCTTCTTTTGGGTTAAAGTCCGGGTCTTAATCATACACACAATGATTTAAAGGTTCCATGTGAGAAATATTAAGTAGCCGTCCAAGAAAGAGGGTTTGCACAAAAGAAGCATTTGGGACAGTTATATGTTAGTAACAACACTTTATCTATAAAATAACTTAAGCATTTTTAATATATATTTACATTTGTTGAGTTATTTTTTAAAGATTAAAACAAAAATTAATGATATAAGGTTTTGTTAAACATTCATTATTACTGCAGTATTTTGATCCAACAATTCTAATTGTTGTTCATAATGTTTTAAATCATTCAACTCCATTTAACTCCATCAGTCTTTTAATACATACTCATCTGTGAAAGAGATTTGTCATTTTAAACAGTTATGGAATTTAAAAAAAAAACAACAAAGTTAAACCAATTTTCAATAAAAAAACACCTCCTAATGCATTATTATTTCAAAATCACTCAAAATATCATTTCAAAGAAACATTCACAAAATCAACACCACTGGTGGCATACCATCCGTTGACTGGTTGGGGTTGCCGTTGGTGATGGCTCCATATGGGGTCACATGAGGGGTCACCTGATCAGGACTAGAATTCAAGGTCATGACCTGATTATCAAGGTCAAGAGGGTCTCCATAATTCTCAGTTCTCTTTTTATCATGTTCCTGAAAATCAGAAAGATATTTATAGTTGATCAAGTATTATTTTGGAATTCTATTTGTTTTTTCTTAGTTGCTGATCATAAACAACATTATTACTGTTTTGCAATTTTCTACTTCTAAGAAAATGTAACCTTGAATTCAAACACCACATGTATACCATCTCAATATATATAAGTATATTCCTATTATTTGGAATAGATGATCTTGACCTTGGCATTGCCCACCATTTATGCCATCCAAAAACAAGGTCTTTATATAATCTATCAATATAAAAAGTTTAAATACAAATAGCTCATTTTTTCCTGTTTGATTTGAATTTCTTTAGGCTGAAATACAATCATTATATAATAGCTGTCCTCTTTCAAATTGGGCTTTCTGTCGAATCCATGTTTCTTTTATAAATAGCAAGTGACCTTGGTTTTAAACCTCACCTACCCAATACGTAATCCCAAGCCAGTTCTTGAAATAAGGTATCTTTATGAAGTTCTATTGGAAAATCTGAATTCTTTCTCAAGTTTCTGAATGAATAACCCGGTTTGACGCCTGATATATTTCTGTCCCCATTTTGTTATGTTGTAGCAAATCATTACACAGTATGTGTTTAGAAAGAAGTTACATATAGTAAATTAACAGGTAATGAATAATTATATTCGTCCTCTATGAATGATTAGTTTAGGATGAACGGCATGCAGAATTAACAAAAGAAAATATCTCAGTCTTAACAACATGCCTTTCAGTTAAAATTGTAGACTGCATCATTGTATCTCATAAAAGCAAACCCTTATAAAAGCTCACCTAAAAATAGTGCATTTCTATCAAAAGGATGCTAATTCTCTTTATAGTGTGCAAACTATACGTTGTCATTTACCCATGCAAAATTATTATATGAATATAATAATTTAAAAAAAAGGTGCATGAGTTTGGAATCACAATGCAATCAAAACAAGGGCTGTTTGTAAAACATGCATGCCCCCTATATGGGCTATAAGTTGTAGTAGCAGCCATTGTGTGAATACGTTTTTTGTCACTGTGAACAATGGTGGTGGTGGTGGTGGTGGTGGCGGTGGTGCCTTAATTTCATTTTTGCCCGATGTTTATTGATACAATGCATTACAAAAATGCAGTTAGCCCTACATTTGATAAAATTTAAATAAATTACAAGGGAGGCAAATGCTGTAACAATATGTAACAAAAAGAACATGCATAAACGGTGGTGGTGGTGGTGGTGGTGGTGGTGGTGGTGGTGGTGGTGGTGGTGGTGGTGGTGGTGGTGGTGGTGGTGGTGGTGGTGGTGGTGGTGGTGGTGGTGGTGGTGGTGGTGGTGGTGGTGGTGGTGGTGGTGGTGGTGGTGGTGGTGGTGGTGGTGGTGGTGGTGGTGGTGGTGGTGGTGGTGGTGGTGGTGGTGGTGGTGGTGGTGGTGGTGGTGGTGGTGGTGGTGGTGGTGGTGGTGGTGGTGGTGGTGGTGGTGGTGGTGGTGGTGGTGGTGGTGGTGGTGGTGGTGGTGGTGGTGGTGGTGGTGGTGGTGGTGGTGGTGGTGGTGGTGGTGGTGGTGGTGGTGGTGGTGGTGGTGGTGGTGGTGGTGGTGGTGGTGGTGGTGGTGGTGGTGGTGGTGGTGGTGGTGGTGGTGGTGGTGGTGGTGGTGGTGGTGGTGGTGGTGGTGGTGGTGGTGGTGGTGGTGGTGGTGGTGGTGGTGGTGGTGGTGGTGGTGGTGGTGGTGGTGGTGGTGGTGGTGGTGGTGGTGGTGGTGGTGGTGGTGGTGGTGGTGGTGGTGGTGGTGGTGGTGGTGGTGGTGGTGGTGGTGGTGGTGGTGGTGGTGGTGGTGGTGGTGGTGGTGGTGGTGGTGGTGGTGGTGGTGGTGGTGGTGGTGGTGGTGGTGGTGGTGGTGGTGGTGGTGGTGGTGGTGGTGGTGGTGGTGGTGGTGGTGGTGGTGGTGGTGGTGGTGGTGGTGGTGGTGGTGGTGGTGGTGGTGGTGGTGGTGGTGGTGGTGGTGGTGGTGGTGGTGGTGGTGGTGGTGGTGGTGGTGGTGGTGGTGGTGGTGGTGGTGGTGGTGGTGGTGGTGGTGGTGGTGGTGGTGGTGGTGGTGGTGGTGGTGGTGGTGGTGGTGGTGGTGGTGGTGGTGGTGGTGGTGGTGGTGGTGGTGGTGGTGGTGGTGGTGGTGGTGGTGGTGGTGGTGGTGGTGGTGGTGGTGGTGGTGGTGGTGGTGGTGGTGGTGGTGGTGGTGGTGGTGGTGGTGGTGGTGGTGGTGGTGGTGGTGGTGGTGGTGGTGGTGGTGGTGGTGGTGGTGGTGGTGGTGGTGGTGGTGGTGGTGGTGGTGGTGGTGGTGGTGGTGGTGGTGGTGGTGGTGGTGGTGGTGGTGGTGGTGGTGGTGGTGGTGGTGGTGGTGGTGGTGGTGGTGGTGGTGGTGGTGGTGGTGGTGGTGGTGGTGGTGGTGGTGGTGGTGGTGGTGGTGGTGGTGGTGGTGGTGGTGGTGGTGGTGGTGGTGGTGGTGGTGGTGGTGGTGGTGGTGGTGGTGGTGGTGGTGGTGGTGGTGGTGGTGGTGGTGGTGGTGGTGGTGGTGGTGGTGGTGGTGGTGGTGGTGGTGGTGGTGGTGGTGGTGGTGGTGGTGGTGGTGGTGGTGGTGGTGGTGGTGGTGGTGGTGGTGGTGGTGGTGGTGGTGGTGGTGGTGGTGGTGGTGGTGGTGGTGGTGGTGGTGGTGGTGGTGGTGGTGGTGGTGGTGGTGGTGGTGGTGGTGGTGGTGGTGGTGGTGGTGGTGGTGGTGGTGGTGGTGGTGGTGGTGGTGGTGGTGGTGGTGGTGGTGGTGGTGGTGGTGGTGGTGGTGGTGGTGGTGGTGGTGGTGGTGGTGGTGGTGGTGGTGGTGGTGGTGGTGGTGGTGGTGGTGGTGGTGGTGGTGGTGGTGGTGGTGGTGGTGGTGGTGGTGGTGGTGGTGGTGGTGGTGGTGGTGGTGGTGGTGGTGGTGGTGGTGGTGGTGGTGGTGGTGGTGGTGGTGGTGGTGGTGGTGGTGGTGGTGGTGGTGGTGGTGGTGGTGGTGGTGGTGGTGGTGGTGGTGGTGGTGGTGGTGGTGGTGGTGGTGGTGGTGGTGGTGGTGGTGGTGGTGGTGGTGGTGGTGGTGGTGGTGGTGGTGGTGGTGGTGGTGGTGGTGGTGGTGGTGGTGGTGGTGGTGGTGGTGGTGGTGGTGGTGGTGGTGGTGGTGGTGGTGGTGGTGGTGGTGGTGGTGGTGGTGGTGGTGGTGGTGGTGGTGGTGGTGGTGGTGGTGGTGGTGGTGGTGGTGGTGGTGGTGGTGGTGGTGGTGGTGGTGGTGGTGGTGGTGGTGGTGGTGGTGGTGGTGGTGGTGGTGGTGGTGGTGGTGGTGGTGGTGGTGGTGGTGGTGGTGGTGGTGGTGGTGGTGGTGGTGGTGGTGGTGGTGGTGGTGGTGGTGGTGGTGGTGGTGGTGGTGGTGGTGGTGGTGGTGGTGGTGGTGGTGGTGGTGGTGGTGGTGGTGGTGGTGGTGGTGGTGGTGGTGGTGGTGGTGGTGGTGGTGGTGGTGGTGGTGGTGGTGGTGGTGGTGGTGGTGGTGGTGGTGGTGGTGGTGGTGGTGGTGGTGGTGGTGGTGGTGGTGGTGGTGGTGGTGGTGGTGGTGGTGGTGGTGGTGGTGGTGGTGGTGGTGGTGGTGGTGGTGGTGGTGGTGCCTTAATTTCATTTTTGCCCGATGTTTATTGATACAATGCATTACAAAAATGCAGTTAGCCTTACATTTGGTAAAATTTAAATAAATTACAAGGGAGGCAACTGCTGTAACAAAAAGAACATGCATAAACGGTAGGTTGTTTCCCTTGTTTGAACCATGCTTAATCCTGCCTATTTCCAGTAACTGTGACCTTCACCTGTGACCTTGACCTTTGACCAAGTGACCACAAAATCAATAGCGGTCATCTGCGAGTCATGATCAATGTTCCTATGAAGTTTCATAATCCTAGGCCCCAGCGTACTTGAGTTATCATCTGACAACCACCTGGTGGACGGACAGACCGACCGACAGACAGACCGACCCACCGACATGTGCAAAGCAATATACCCCCTTTTCTTCGAAAGGGGGCATAATAAAATTTAATTATGATTAACAAGGCTGTCATTGGTTATTATTGGTATTGAAAACATATTGGTTATTATTGGTATTGGAAACTCATTGGTTATTATTGGTATTGGTAACTCATTGGTTATTACTGGTATTGGGAACTCATTGGTTATTATTGGTATTGGCAACTCATTGGTTATTATTGGTATTGGGAACTCATTGGTTATTATTGCTATTGGAAACTCATTGGTTATTATTGGTATTGGGAACTCATTGGTTATTATTGGTATTGGTAACTTATTGGTTATTATTGGTATTGGGAACTCATTGGTTATTATTGGTATTGGTAACTCATTGGTTATTATTGATATTGAAAACATATTGGTTATTATTGGTATTGGAAACATGCAGACAAGAAAGTGTAACAGACAGACTGATGGACTGACTGATTGGAATGACAGAATCATGGAATGATGGACAGATGTAATTCTTATAATCCCCACTACCCCTATGCAGTTTATGATTAATAATTTGATAAAAGTATTCCATGAATGTTCATGTCCAGTACATAGTGTAGCTAACTTATCAACTGACCCCCTGCAGACAGCCCAGTTCAGGACATATCAGCCTCTTTCTGGGAAAACTGCGCTTCATGCATGTGCGTAAAGTAGTGTACTAAATCAGCCTGTGCAGTCCGCAAAGGCTAATCTGGGACGACACTTTCCGAATACACAGGATTTTCACTAAGAAAAGACTTCCTTTAAACGAAAGATAACAGAAAAGCGGAAACTGTTATCCCCGATATCCCACAGGCTAATCTGGGACGACACTTTACACACATGCATTACGCTCAGTTTCCCCAGAAAGAGGCTCATATCATGGCCAATCAGGCAACTTACCAACTGTTATATGTAGGAGACTTTAAACATTAAACATGCTACAAAAATAGTTCAAAGTGCAAAATAAAAATGAAAAAACTATAAATAAGTTTGAACATTTCATGTTGCATAAAAAAAGTACCGCACAAATATTTTCAATGATTGAATTGAGCTTTATCAATGCTGAAAATTTCATAAAACAAGAGATGTGTTTGTCAGAAACACACTGCCCCCTACTGCGCCGGTTTAAAAAAAAAAAAAAAAAAAAAACAATTTGACCTTTGACCTTGAATTATGACCTTGACCTTTAACCACTTAAAATGTGCAGCTTCATGAGATACACATGCATGCCAAATATCAAGTTGCTATCTTCAATATTGCAAAAGTCATGACCAACGTTTAAGTTTTAGGACGGACGCACAGACTGACAGACGGACGGACGGACGGACAGATGGACTGACAGTTCAACTGCTATATGCCACCCTACCAGGGGCATAACAATATTGAATAGTAAGTTTAAAAAATACTGGTATTTTAAACAGTATTGTTTATTACAGGGCAACTTGATATTAATATTAACACTAATAAAACGTTTTTAATATTCAATGAACTATCCTGTCAATAAAAATATAACATCATGTTAATTCAGCATAATTTATGAAATTCATACATGTGTCGTGTTCTGAGAAAACTGGGCAAATGCTTGTGCGTAAATTGTCATCCCAGATTAGCCTGTGCAGTCCGCACAGGCTAATCAGGGAAGACAATTTACGCTTTTATTGAATTTTTCGTTTAAATGATGTTTCTTCTTAGCGAAAATCCAGTTTAGGCGGAAAGTGTCGTCCCCGATAAGCCTGTGCGGACTGCACAGGCTAATCTGGGATGACACTTTACGCACATGCATTTTGTCCAGTTTTCTCAGAACACGACACACATTACAAACATCTGCAATACACTATTTTGAGATGACTACCTTATTTTACCATAAACACAGTCATATGAAAGTACTTCAGACATAGTGGGCCATACATGATGTCAACTTATAGCAATCTCTTAGTGAAATAAGTGTACTTAATGCGCATTAAATGCAGAAAAAATAAGCTGCAGATACAGCTGCATTAATGTGCATTAACTGCGCATTTAAATACACTTTTTTTGAAAAGGGAAGATTTTGTTTATAGACTGTCTGATTGCAGCTAATATAATGTGTTCTCCTGCTAACATAAAGTGTTTTCTTGCTAATATACAAATGTAATGTGTTTTCTTGCTAATATACTGTGTTTTCCTGCTAATATAATGTGTTTTCCTGCTAATATAATGTGTTTTCCTGCTAATATAATGTGTTTTCT
>VMBQ01005547.1:0-66090 GCA_007657795.1 Dreissena rostriformis | reverse complement strand
TAGCCTATGCAGTCCATGCAGGGTAATCTGGAACAACACGTTCCGCTTTTATGATATTTTTCGTTTAAAGGAAGTATCTTCTTAGCGAAAATCTAACTAAGGCGGAAATTGTCGTCCCTGATAAGCCTGTGCCGTCCTTGCAGACTAATCTGGAACATCACTTTCCGCTTTTATGGTATTTTTTATTTGAAGGAAGTCTATTCTTAGCGAAAATCCAAATAAGGCGGAAATTGTCGTCCCTGATTAATCTGACAGGATACTTCACGCATATTCATTAAGCCCAGTTTTCCCAGCGCGATGCATGAATGTTCAACATTTCATGCAAAAACAAAGCATTTCATGAGTAAGAAGGTTGGGTGTAATCGGAATCATATATATATATAATCTGATTAAATAATTGTTTCGATGAATCTTCGTGTTTTAGAGTCATCACGTATTGTTTTGTGTGGTTTGGTACTTGTTATTCGCTGTCGCCGCTGCACGGGCTAGTCTGCTGGTTACCAGCAAGTGGATGTTTGTTTGCGTCTGGGACCCTGCTTGATTCGGCGCCGAAATACTGTGGGAACGAAATGCCGGGAAATCGTGCGTAGATATTCCACGGTGANAAATTTCCCAGCATGCAAAGGGTTAAAGGTCTACACTACTGTAGCGGATGTAATACATCGTAATATCTTCGGAGTCTTATCCAATATGCGGACAGGGTAACTTCAAACTAGCCTGCGCATTTGCATATAGCATACGACCCATTTTTGCATGACGCGGGTCAGATTTGCGTTAGAATCGAAAACGGCGGCATGGATATGACATCCGAAATATGTTTAATAAACATCCGCAAGTGCATGTAAAGTTTAAAACGTGCACGCGTGAAGCAAAAATATTTTGCACTACACGACGATGCAACCGCCACTTGTACTCGTCGTGGTGTAATGGATATGGTGTCCACCTAGCGGCCGAGAGTTCACGGGTTCGATCCCCATTGTGGGAGCGTTCTTTAGATTCGTTTGAGTTTCAAATAAGTAGTAAGTACTTTAAATGCAATCGAGCTAAAATAAATAAGTTGAAACTATNGTCCCAGATTAGCCTATGCAGTCCATGCAGGGTAATCTGGAACAACAATACGTGGTATTTTTCGTTTAAAGGAAGTCTATTCTTAGCGAAAATCTAACTAAGGCGGAAATTGTCGTCCCTGATAAGCCTGTGCCGTCCTTGCAGACTCATCTGGAACAACACTTTCCGCTTTTATGGTATTTTTCGTTTGAAGGAAGTCTATTCTTAGCGAAAATACAAATAAGGCTGAAATTGTCGTCCCTGATTAACCTGACAGGATACTTCACGCATATTCATTAAGCCCAGTTTTCCCAGCGCGATGCACGAATGTTCAACATTTCATGCAAAAACAAAGCATTTCACGAGTAAGAAGGTTGGGTGTAATCGGGATCGAACCTGCGACCATTGGATCGTTTGCCACTATTCATGTATCCGCTACGCTGCGTGTTCTCTTCTGACATTCACTTATAGCCTACACAATTCTACCAGTGGCGTGTTTTTGAGTACCCACTATAGATTCTAAGCCACCATTTAAATGCAGTTGTCTTCATAACCAATACATGCAACTTACAAGTTTTACGCATGCGTGTTCGGTGTAAATTCGGAAAGACTTATACTATAAAAAAAAAACGACACAATAACTAAATATTGAATATAGAATCTAAAATTAGTCACCAAACATGCCTCTTAGAATAAGGTCTTCATATATATATATATATATAATCTGATTAAAATTGTTTCGATGAATACTCGTGTTTAAGAGTCATCACGTATTGTTTCGTGTGGTTTGGTACTTGTTATTCGCTGTCGCCGCTGCACGGGCTAGTCTGCTGGTTACCAGCAAGCGGATGTTTGTTTGCGTCTGGGACCCTGCTTGATTCGGCGCCGAAATACTGTGGTAAAGAAATGCCGGGAAATCGTGCGTAGATATTCCACGGTGACCTCATAGCCTCGAGTGATGACGTCATTTGTGAGTAATTAGACCCAAACTGCCCGAAGAGCAACCCGCTTCCGCTCGACGCGTCGATGTCGTTATGGAAACCGGGAGTGAACATCACTGCCGGCGGGTAGAGAGAATCGATCTTTCTTTGACTGGTGAGACTTTTGTTGAGAAACCCGACGTATTTAGACATGTCGCCGCCATACACTGAATACAAGTTCTTTACTGCTGATCCGCTCCAGGTTTGAAACCACGAGTCGACACTGGCAGACTTTTCATCGTCTGCTTTGGTTTTCGATAGTCCGTAAGCGCGTTGGAAACAATCCCGCTGCGGCGGCGGTGTCTCGGTCCGTTTACTCGACAATTTTGAAGCGCGATCTTCGACAAGCATCTTCCGGTTCCGGTTAACGCTATCAGCGGGAATGGTAGTCATGGGTTCCGTCTTTAACTGCTTCGGTGAGATGACGTCATCTGTGGTACACAAAAAAAGTTTAGAAAACAAACACAAGACCTCCTTAAACTTAACAGAAATAAATGTGAATATAGTTTGTTATAAAAAACGCACGATTAATTAAGGACGAATTTAAGTACACGTGCTATAAAACAGTAACAATATGTTATGTACAGGCATTTACAATTAACGGTATCTGAATTGAAATGTCATCATTATTTTTTTTAAATATTTTTGGACCAATTTCTTCAAAGAAACATCCATGTGATCAAATAGTAAATAACATTATACATCCTTTAACAATTAACACAATTTACGTAAGTTTAATGAGTATAAAGGTATATACACCATTTTAAAACATGTTTAAGAATAAATTATGGGGTATAGAAAATGACTTCATTCGATTCAGTAGCAAAATTGTATATGTTAAGTCTAAACATGATTTCAAAGCAGCGTAGAACACCTATCATGAAATACCATTAACTCTTCCAGTGCAGGAACCGAATTTTGAAGGCCTTTGCAAACAGTTTGGATCCAGATGAGACGCCAAAGAACATGGCGTCTCATCAGGATCCAAACTGTTTGCTATTCTAGTATTCTTTGAAAAAAAAATCGACGAAAATGCTCATTTTAGAAATTCAGCAGCCGACATTTTAACAGACGACAAATTTCTCAGCATGCAAAGGGTTAAAAGCTACACTCATTATTTGATAGAGAACAATTAGGCCCCGTTCTGGGAAAACTGGGTCTAATACATGTGCGTAAAGTGTCGTCCCAGATTAGCCTGTTTAGTCCGTACCGGCTATTTAGGGGCGACAATTTTCGCCTAGACTAGAATTTCGTTTTTTAAAAGACTTTCTAAAAACAAAAATGTCCATAAAAGCGGAAAGTGTCGTCGCTGATAAGCATGTGCGGATTGCAAAGGCTAATCTGGGACCACACTTAACGCATATCCATTACGCCAATTTTTCCATTAACGAGGCACAATTAGTTAAATCATGCAATGAAGAAACATTTCGCACCCACCGACATGTCCGTCCGTCTGGAGGGCTCGTTTCCGGCACGCCTCGTCGCCGCCCACGGGACCCTCGTTGATCTGCAGGAGACCCCCGGGTCCGTACAGGATCCCCAAGTCCTTGGCCTCGCTCTCTTCCTGTGCCTGAGGCAGAAAGTACATCGAGATTTTTATAAGCTCATCTGAGCACAACGTGCTTTTGTGATCACTTTTTGTCCGTCGTTCGTCTCTCCTCGTCAACATTTACCTTGTTAACACTCTAGAGGCCACATTTATTGTCCAATCTGCATGAAACTTGGCCAAACATTTGTACTTACAATATCTCAGCTGAGGTCGAAATGGTTCCGGTCCGTTGAAAAACATGGCCACCAGGTGGGGGGGGGGGCTGGGCAGTTTTCCTTTTATGGCTATAGTCAAACCTTGTTCACACGCTAGTTTTCTATAGCAAGAGTAGAAATGAACCGCGCTCTGGGAAAACCGGGCTTAATGCATGTGAATTATCAGGAACGACACTTTTCGCCTAAACTTGATTTTAGCGAAGAAAAGATTTCCTTAAAAAAATGGAATGCACAGGCTTAACTGGCACGACACTTTACGCACATGTATTAAGCCCAGTTTTCACAATTTTGACGGCGGATTAGTCCGTGCCATTCGTGCCTCGTATATTGGCCAAATAAAGAAGTTATTTCATTATACTTATGAATGCAAATTTCATTCTGATCATAGCATACACGAGGAAATTTTAGGATGAATATAGTTTGTAACTATATTGTAACCGCTTATTAATTAAACAATTACATGTATGTTAAGTTAAATCTTCAACACAAATGTCATGTGCAACATTTATTGGTAAAAGTGAATCAACTGTGGTAAGTATGCATTCCCTTAATTTAGAACAATGCCCAATTTGATCGTCGCTATCTTTTCCCGCTACATAATTATCACAAGAAATCCAGGTCAAAATTTACGCCAAATATAAGTTTTGAGCCCCGCTATGTGAAAACGGGGTTTAATGCATCTGCATAAATTGTCGTCCCAGATTAGTATGTGCAGTCAGCAAAAGCTAATCAGGGACACAAAATTCCCTTTTATGGTATTTTTCGTCTACGTAGCGAAAATCCAGTTTAGCCGGAAATCTGGGACGACACTACGCATATGTATTAAGCCCCTTTTCCCAGAACGCGGTTCATTTTAAATCTTTCGGCCATGGATCTTCTTCGATAGAAAGGATATCAATGTGTGCTGTGCTTATTTTTACCGAACAATGTCACACTGTCCAAATCTTTAAATCTGACTCAATGTTTTATTAAATTACAAATATATTTGGACAATTCTTGGTCATATTCAGATGAGAATTATAAAATAACATTTTAATAATAAGTTTGCGTATGTACTAACAACTTGATTTTAATGAAACTATCTATGCGGCACCCGACCCACAGAATTTGTAAGTGCGTTTTTGTGAAAAGCTGGTTTTATCAACACAAATAAATTGAGTCGCGCTCTGGGAAAACGGGGCTCTTTATGCATGTACGTAAAGTGTCGTATCAGATTGGCTTGTACAGTACGCACAGGCTTATCAGTGACGACATTCTCCGCGTTTATGTTTTTTTTTCGTGAAAAAGAAGTATCTTCTTAGTGATAATCCAGTTAAGGCAGAAAGTGTAGTCCCCGATTAGCCTGTGCGGACTGCACATGCTAATCTGGGACGTCACTTTACGCACATGTAGTCAGCATTTACCCAGATCGAGGCTTCAATAATTTCTTTACCTGCTGCCGCCTCAGCGCCACCTGTGCGGCCATTACCCGCTGCCGCTCTGCGATCAACGTGCACTTAGCGCAGAGACAGTCTCGCCACCGGCAGTATCGCTTGTGTCCCTGAAAGGGAAAATATATGAGTCTCACTCTTGGATAACGGGGTTAAATGCATGAGCGTAAGAATCGTCCCAGATTAGCCTGTGCTGTCCGCACAGGCTTCTCAGGGACGACACTTTCCTCATGAGATTGATTTTCATGTAGGAGATAGTTCTTTTTTACCAAAAAATGACAGCGGAAATAGCGTCCTTGATCATCTTGCGCGGACTGCACAGGCTTATCTGGGACGACATTTCACGCACATGAATTAAGCCCGGTTTTCACAGAGCGCGCCTCATATATTATATAGTTTGTCACCGAAAAGTTATTGTTGCAGATATGAGCGCTTGCTATTTGTGTCGCGTTCTGAGAAAACTGGGCAAAATGCATGTGCGTAAAATGTCGTCCCAGATTAGCCTATGCAGTCCGCACAGGCTAATCCGGGACGACACTTTCCGCCTAAACTGGATTTTTGTTAAGAAGAGACTTCATTTATTCGAAAAATGTGATAAAAGCGGAAATTGTCGTCCCTGATTAGCCTGTGCGGACTGCACAGGCTAATCTGGGATGACAATTTACGCACAAGAATTATGCCCAGTTTTCTCAGAACGCGACACATTTAATGAACGTGCAGTCCGGATAAGGTTACGTGACGCACTTACCGTACTTGCGTATGTTTTTAGTTTTTCTGCCATTTTAGATGATGAAGTATGCGGCATATTAAATGAGCGTCAACGCACTCATGTGGAAAAAGAGCATATTAGTTCCTCCCTCCTGCTATAACATACATAAAACATGAAATAGTGGAAACTAAGGTGAGGAAGCGTTGGTAATTCCTATACCTTTTTCAACCCACTAGTACGACAAGTAAACACTATACAATTTGTTTCGATAACAAATGAATATATTGTATATATTACAGAAAATAAGCGAGTGATCATATTCATCATGTTCCTATAAAAATTACGTATGTGCCACGCTCTGGGAAAACGGGGCTAAATCCTTGTGCGTTTCCGCCTAGACTGGATTTTCGCTACCAAGAGACTTCCTTTAGAAGAAAAAATACCATAAAAGCGGAGTGTCCTCCCTGATGAGCCTGTGCGGACTGCACAGGCTTATATGAGACGACACTTTACGAACATGCATTAAGCCTCTTTATGCCAGAGCGAGGCTCATATTGTTCCCCCAAAATATACCGATTACGGTAAACTGCTTCGTTCTCATGCGCACATACACAAATAAAATGATATTGAATTAATAACCAAATATATTCCTGGTAAATCTATAGATTTTTTGTTTAATATATCATCCAATTATATCATATTGTTAACGTCGATCCATTGACTTGCATTGTATATTAATATATACGTAGAAGTTAAAGAAATTGCAGCCAGAGAAAGAGCTTTAATATTCACAGACACTCACCCAGACACACCGACATGTTTTGCATGCGCGCAGTCTGGTGTGGAGCTACCGTGTCCGCTTACAAGATCACAAAACATTGCGTGACTTTATAGCGGACAGTGTAGCTCCTGATCAGACTGGGAGCCGTTTCATTTAAGATTGCAGCGCAGTTGCAATTGCGTTTGCAAAGTTGCAACTTTTTTTCATCGATTTGCAACTCATGGCTGAATCTGTTTCAACAATGCGGTTGCAACTTTCAATAGGTTAAACACCACTTATTCCGAAAATCGTGACGTCATTTACGCGCGCGACTGTCAGACGAACTATTAACAAAAATGGCGTCTAGAAATTTTTACTGGACTCGCGAAAAGACAGACGTCCTAGTTGACGGTTATGTCCAGTATCGGGAAATTCTTTTCGGAAAAATCTCCGAAAAAGTCACAAATGAACACAAAAAAGAGCAAGACGTTTTTCGCTGTTTAAGAATCGTACGTATTGTTTTATGCAAGTGTGTTCAGTTGACAGCAGCTGACAATGGGCCACTGCGGAGATTCTGTGTGTGAAATGTTTAATTTATGTCATTTGTTTAAGTGATGCGCGCAGTTTGGGTTGCTTTGAGTGCAGTGAATTTATAGTTTGTTTGTTTAGAAGAATGCATCGTTCGTTCTCCCATTGCAAATGCATCATAAGACTTTTAGCATTATTATTATGTGTCTGACAGGAATGCATTCATTTTCCTCGTTTTTAATTTTTGCCTCGTTTACATATTATTATATTGGCTAGTATTACAATGTCTGTTTGATTTTATCTTGCTCTCTCGCTGGCTTAATTTAACTTAAACGTGCATTACACGAGCCCACGTAATAGTACTGTTAAATTTATGTTGATTGTTAAATAAAAAGCCAATTCCGTCTGGCCATATGAAAAGAAATATGACCGTGCGTCATTTACAACGAAGGTAGTGAACAGTCTATAATGAAAAATGTGACAGAACATTGTATGCCATGCACATAAATTAATGGGTATAGAATTACAATTTACACAACAAAAGAAAATTGTCGTTGTGCGAACTGGATTGGATTTTGTAATTTGTATACACTAAATGCAGTGTTGCGATATGAATTTTCGTCGCGACATGTCAAATATCAAAATAGCATAATATTTATCCAATTACTTCAATTGACATGGAAATCACACATTGAAATGTTTGAATCGGAAAAAAAACGAAGACTTTTTTCATGGAATTGTTTGTTTTATGGGCATATCTAATAACAATACTTTTTCGCCGGACTGTAGCGAAGGCACTATTATTCACTACTATAAAATGAAACAGATCATAAATTTCCGGGCTAAAAAGTGCCTGTGTGTCAGGAGGTATGGAGTGTCCTCCCTGAGTCCCACGGGATAAATCCTGCCCAACTATTTCTACTAATTCTTGGGTCGTAGCGCGGTCAACGCGATACCTGGACACAAATCCATGTCGCGAATATTCACGAACTGAATTCGAGGACGAAACAGTCTTCTATTTCGCCGATTCCGTCGCTGTAAGCGCACATACGCGTCCATTTCGACCATTTTGTCAACAGTTTGCAACACCTTACAGGCCGTTGCAAACGCCCAATACAAATTTGCAACCAGCAGGTGCACGTTGCAACTGCAACTTTTTATGAAACGGACACAAGGTTGCAAGTTGCAATTATAAGCAAATTTGCAACTGCAACTGCGTTGCAACCGATAATGAAACGGCCCCCTGGGCTGCAACTACGCCGGTCGCACATGGCAGAAGACAAATTTCCGCATGACGCGGCACAAGTGTTTTCTGCTATTGTTTTTTAATTTTTCAATATGATCCCCCTGAATTTAGATCTGTTTTAAATAAATGCATATTGACTGTTTTTGAGCACATATTTATTTTAAACGAGTGTTATCTAAAAGCTAAAATATGGTTTCGGTGAACGCCTCCAACGGTATTCGAACTCGCGCCTATAAAAGTGACGTTCTTTAATACGAATTGTACTACGCTTAAGTCCCGTTATCGAAATTGCACATACTAAAGGTAGAATGCACTTACTACGATTGAATTTTCACTAAGACAACTTAGTATAATTACCCCAAAAATACATAAATGAGCGTTTATAAAAACGAAACATATTTGTCAGCAACCATTTAATACATTCTTTCCTGCAGCTATTTTTTTTTCAAATTTAATACATTATTAACCGTCGATTAGGCATATAATCAGCGTTGTTTTGATCTAGCAAACATCCACTAGGAAGGATTTAAAATTGAGCCTCGCTCTCGGAAAACGGGGCTTAATGCATGTGTGTAAAGTGTCGTCGCAGATTAGCATGTGCAGTTCGCACGAGCTAATCAGGAACGACACTTTCCGCTTTTATTGTTTTTAATTAGAGGAAGTATCTTCTTACCGAAAATCCAGTTTAGGCGGACAATGTGGTCCCTGAATAGCTAATTGGGGACGACGCTTTACGCACATGCATTAAGCCCACTTTTCCTGTAGCGCTACTCAATTCTAGTTGATTTAACGATTTTCTTGATATTTGCCATATAATAGCGCCACAGAAAAGTTGCACACATTTAACACTTGAACATTTTACCTTGAGAGCTGACACGACACCATGGTTACGACAGCGCGCGCACTTCGGTGTCCTCGGCATCCGATCGACGGAGCGTCCGTCCATGAGCGCTCCCGGTCGCGAGGAGACGCTGACGTCATATCCGTTGACGGCGACAGCCGGCGATGTCGTTGTCGGCTTTCGGATTTTGTGCGAAATAAAGTTCTCAATATCTAAAATATGAGACATGTTCACCAAGCGTACTGTTTATGTCGTTATTAAATATATATTCATTTGTATTTATGCATCATTTTCCTGTTAATACTTATTCCTTTTGAGATGAATTTAATAAGATCAAATACAAGTTTATTTTGCGTTCCTTCTTTAATTATTTTATGAAGACGATTCAGTCAAAGTTGAGAACATCATATATCGCAAGTGAGTCCGCAGCTTAAATATGTCACCTTAGAATATTAACGCATGCACAGTGAGTGGCATTCGACCAATAGAGACGCGGTAATTCTCTGCAAGACACGCCTACTAATTCCAGCCAATAAATTTGACTATGCAACACTTCACTCGGGGACGACACTTTTCGTCTTAACTGGATTTTTCCTAAGAAGAGACTTTCTTTAAACGCAAAACACTATAAAAGCGGATGAGGTCGTCCCTGATTAGCCTGTGCCGACGGCACAGGCTTATCTGGGACGACACTTTACGGACATGCATTAAGCCCAGTTTTCCCAGAACGCGGCTCACCCAGTCCTCGAACTTGAACGCATATTCGGAATGCTCAGGTAAGTTAGTCTTATCCTGCCATGACACTCAAAATGATTTCTACATAGAACATATTGATAATGACATCAAAATATATATGAATACTGAAAATATAGTACCAAAATTATATAATTTGGATTTTGTTGCATTAGCTGATCTTGTGACCGATTTCTCATAGCATCGGAATAAATGTCGCGATATGCATATACTTTGTAGTTGCTAATAATGTGTTTGTATCTAAATGAGCCCCGTTCTGGGAAATTAAGCTTAATGCACGTGTGTTAAATGTCGTCCCTGATTAGCCTGTGCAGTCTACACAGGCTAATCAGGGACGACACTTTCTGCGTTAATGAGTTTTTGTTTTGTTTCAAGAAGGTGTCTAAACAAAAATTAAAATCCAATGTAGGCGGAAAGTGTCGTCCCGGACTGCGCAGGCTAATCTGGGATGAAACTTTACGCACATGCATTAAGCCCAGATTTCCCAGAACAAGGCTCATATAATGACGAGGAATCTTAAAAATTTAATGAAGTGATCTTATTTGGATAAAAGTGTTTTCGAGTAATGTTAAAACATCATGCTGAATTTAAATATCTACAGAATAATGGACGCATGCCTAAAGTGATTTTACATGGCGGCGTTGTAGTGAAACATCGACTTCGCATGTTGTTTTTTTATATAATTTGTTGATAGTATTTAATTTAATGGTGCATTAAAACAACAAAAACACCATCAACAGATGTTTGACAAACTCGTAAACGTCAAGATACACCTACTGGTGAAAAACTTAAATTGGGTTGTTTTCCCCCAAGTTCAACTATTTCCGATACAGATCTTGTGTAATAGAAGTTTAAGTTTAAGCACTATTTTCTACAGAATTTGATCTTTTTACCCGTAGTTTTCGGTCAAAAAGTAACAAAGAAAATACAATTAAATACCAAGGAAAAGGATTCATAATAACAAATTATATCAGACTTGATCAGAATCACGTATTTAAAATGACAGCAAGGATTTGTTATCAGCTGTGATCCGAACCAGACAAATCTCTTCGCGGAGGTTGAGGCATATTATGAACACAGCACAAAAGATCGCGATTTTCTGGTAGTAGTAGATGCAAGCCTCGTTGAGTTAATTACAAAAATTATATATTCTTACGCCCAAGCATTCAAAAAGGAATTTTTTAAGATATTTTGAAATTTATATTTAAAAAATTGAAACGATTTATAAAATTATGTACCCATAAAACAGGACTACATAAAATGCAACCAAGAAAACGGTACAAAACCACATTAAAACAGCTATCGATTTCAGAGATTCTTGATAAAACCAATCAATTGTTATTAAAGAGCACTCGTCGCTATATTGTGACATTCCTGATGTCTTCCATTTTATATTATTTCCTATTATTCGCCGCGCTCCTTCATCGGAATCATCGAAGCGTTTTCCAAGCGTCCAATGATCGGCGAAATCTTCTGGTGCGATAAGCACAACATGGGAATTTCGGGACACCGACTGACGAAAAAGAAATGACCCGTAAAAATTAATGGATGTTATTGGCAACAGATAATACTTAGTTACAGGATACGGCTGATTAAGAGATCGCCCGGAAATTATTCCAATTTCTTTTCGCGATGTGTCTTCAATATGTTCTCTTGACTGCACCAGCCGTTAATTTCCAATTTTGTATGCCAGATATTTTCAGTTTGATGCATTCATCTTGTGACAACACCAGCGAAAATTAATCATGTTATTTGATAAGTGCCTTGCCGAATAGAACAAATTACCTCTTGCCTATAAATGCGTCGTGTTCTGAGAAAACTGGGCATAATGCTTGTGCGTAAAGTGTCATCCCAGGTAAGCCTGTGCAGTCCGCACAGGCTAATCTGGGACGACATTTTCCGCCTTAACTGGATTTTCGCTAAGAAGAGAAATCATTTAAACAAAAAATTCCATAAAAGCGGAAATTGTCGTCCCTGATTAGCCTTTGCGGACTGCAAAGGCTAATCTGGGATGACAATTTACGCACAAGCATTTTGCCCACTTTTCTCAGAACGCGACACATTTCTACCTTCCACTCTCACTATCTGATTTCACGTGCCTATCACTCAGAGTCGCTGTGCGATCATATTGAACAAAAAAGAAACATGCAGCGTTTTCTTTCAGAAGTCAAATCACAATCATAACGATTTTAAGGTGTTTCGGTGCATGGGAAATTAAAATGATTTGCCACTGAGAATGAAACAGAATGCAACTTTAATAAATTTATAAAACGGGGGTAAACAAGTTCAGAATCGGATACATGAACACAACAATTGTCAAAGAAGTCGGAGTCGTTCTAGTCATTGTGAACCCGAGGCTCCGGTTCCAAAAGGAAGACAATTGAATCGCCATGTCGACGAAAAGGAAGTATTTAGTACGGCATATTATTTCCATTTTTTTTTTATGCCCCCGGTAGGGTGGCATATAGCAGTTGAACTGTCTGTCAGTCTGTGCGTCCGTCCGAAAACTTAAACATTGGCCATTACTTTGCAATATTGAAGATAGCAACTTGATATTTGACATGCATGTGTATCTTATGGAGCTGCACATTTTGAGTTCTGAAAGGTCAAGGTCAAGGTTATCCTTCAAGGTCAAAGGCAAAAAACAAAATCCAAGGCTAGTAACAAGTTTTAAAGGGAGATAATTTCTATTTATCATTTGGCAGGTACAGATCATTTTAGCAAGGGACGTTATATTTTTTAAAGGGATATAATAAAAAAATATTTATTGTTTTATTTCAAAGCGGCGCAGTAGGGGGCATTGTGTTTCGGACAAACAAATCTCTTGTTTTTTATGTTAACGTATTTTATAATACTTTATCAGTTTGTATTTACCAAAAAAAATGAAAATTATAAATTCGTACTGTACATGTTGTGATTGTAACTAAATGGTATTATTTCTCACTTATTATGCCTGTCTTTGCTGCAGAAGACCGATAATTGTAAGATTCTCGTCTGTCGATGAAAAAGCGACACTATATTGACGTTACGTTTAGATTTTTGACTAATATGTATGATATTAATCAGTATAATTTCTTTTTGTTTTTGAAATATGTTTCTATAAAAATGTAAACTACACATGTATATAAATTTAATTTGGGATATATTTATATATCCGTTATATTTTTTCATTTGATTATTATATGCTTTGTCAACTGGTTAAATGCAATATATGTACCTTAAAGAAATCATACTTTTCGAATAAATAATATTGTTTACGACTTTTTCCAATTAAGACAGGTTAAGTTGTTACTTCAATATAGTTTACTTAGCAACACTCTTCAAATAGACGTAAACTATCCACTTGAAAATGTAATTGTGTTTGCCAGATGTGTCGATACACTAAGTGGTTGATACTGATTTACTGATAATGGTTCTGCTTTCTGATGACGTCATATCCGTTGACGTCAAAGTTTGCAACAGGCACACCAATCAAAGGCATTGGACTGTTAAATCAGGCGTGATGTCACACAGGGTGATAAACAAACGTGCCATGCATACATAATACGATGGTATATTATTTTTTTCAATTTCAATTTATTTAAACAAATTGGTGATATTAATGATGGTTTTGATTCTGCCGATGGCGGTGGTGATGCTGATGATGGTTGTAGTTATTTATGGTGACGATAATGATGGAGGACTTGATGTAAAAAGAACATTAGGGGATCATACCTGCAAGAATAAAAGTTTACCACCAACACCTGATACCAAATCCTGTAACTGCCACTGTTTTTATTGTGATAAATTTTTTACCAACTAACATTCCGAGGGCGCGTGGAAATACGTAGTGGTTGTTATTTAAGTTGTGTGAAATGTGCACAAGAAGTACAAATACAAGCATGTGCACCATTAAATAAAGTAGTCTTGTGCAGTCATTCATTGGCGCCTTATTGAAGGCGTTAGTTTATATCCAACGGAAAAAAAACTATCATAGCATTATATAAAACCAATATTGGCGTCCGTAGTTGTTTCGTTACAATATTATCAGAATAATACTAAAAGTACAACAAGCGTCTACGCAAACATTGAAATACAAATTGATATATGCATGAAATGCAGTCGATATGCCGGTTTTAAATGTTTCACTAGACTATAACTAGACATACACCATTTAAACAACTTTATAAGCCACCCCTATGTTTTATTTATGATAGTAAATAAAATGCTTCTTTATTTCCCTGGTACGATGGGTTTGCTACACGAGCAGGCCGCTCCGCCTTCCTGTATGGCGCATAAATAATCGCACATTGACATCGTTGTCCGCACGGGGGCTGTTGTCGACACGGTCGTTCTTGGTGTCGACGTTGATGACGTATTAGTTTCCTCAATGAGTTTCAATGTTGGCGCTGACATCGTTGTCTGCGTGGGGGCTGTTGTCGACGCGGTCGTTTTTGGCGTTGACGTAGCTGACGTAGTAGTTTCCGCAGTGTGTTTGAAGGTTGGCGCGTCCGTCAGCGCCGACGGGAGATCATTCGTCATCGTGGTCGCTTGAGTAGTTTTGGTGGTTGTTTGGGGGTATTTTGTAGTGTACTGACCTACGAGACACAGAAAATAGATGAGACCTAAGAACATAGTTCTATTGCGCATTTGAGTCGCGTTTAGAGAAAACTGGGCTCAATGCATGTGCGTTAAGTATCGTCCAAGATCAGCCTATGCATTCCGCACATGCTAGCTAGGGACGACACTTTCCGCTTGTATTGACATTTTCGTTTTAAGGAACTCTTTTCTAAACGAAAATCTAGTAAGGCGGAAAGTGTCATCTCTGATTAGCTTGTGCGGACTGCACATTCTTATCCGGGACGACAATTTACGCACACAATAAATCTCAGTCTTCCCAGAACGAGGCTCATTTTATAGCAGCAACATCACTGTGCACTAATAATTATTTATCGTGGTACTTAGGACTATTTAAGTACTAAAAACCATTAGTGGACTAATCCCATGTACAACAAGTTAACTGGCATAATAGTTTATATTAGATGATACATATAACGAAATCGTCGAGTCGAATTGTTACGAACATAATTATGTTTATAAATATAGTTTTTTTTTTATTATCGTATTATAAAATAAATGGATCGGGTTCGATTTTACGAAAACGTTAACTTTATTATAGAATCACTTTTATTCTAGTTAACCCATTTATGCATAGCGTCTAGAAAAAAGGCCTTGGCAAACAGCGTAGACCCAGATGAGACGCCGCATGATGCGTCTCGCTGTTTGCTCAAAAGGAATTTCTGTAAGAAATATTCTTAATATAGAAATAAATATACTAGACATCCCTAATTCTGGAAATAAATTGATCCAATATAGAAGGATGGGAGAGTCCACTAGGCATAAATGGGTTAAATCTTTTAGTTAAATCATCCTAAGAACATTCGACTGGCGTGAAACCAATGTATGTGCCGCGTCGTGCGAAAACGAGACTTGTGCCATATGCGGCCATAGTAGCTCCAGAGCAAAATGTGAAGGCGCGCAGCCTGGTCAGGAGAGTCCATATCCGCTAAGAAGACCACGATACCTTGCGTAACTTTATAGCGGACAGGATAACTCCTGACCTGACAGCGCGAATTCGCTTGCTGATCTAGATCTATGCTGTGCGCGTACGGCATAAGACATATTTTCGCATGACTAGCAATCATGTCATAAACATCAGTCGATTGGCATACATGTATTTTGACCTATCTACCTTGAATACGGACATTGAAGCAGCCACACGAGGAAAAGTAAACATCCGGTAGACCGTATCCCTCATGACAAATGTACAAACAATCCAACAAGATAAACCCGTCACTGAGGTTGCACAACACTAACAAGACCCACAGACACTGTTTGCGCAACATCATTTACTTAAGACATATCGTTGTGCATAGAGACGGCATCTGTATAAGTATGAACGTTACAGCATTATCAGAAATGAGAACTATGTCAGTTAGTGAAAGCCATCGCGATGTGCGTGGTATATGACGCAGGTTGACGTACATTGTCTAAGGACTTTTCTGTCCCTCGGTTCTCGAGTATCTAAGATGTGAGCCTCGCTCCGCGAAAAGGGGGTTTAATGCAGCAGCAGCAACAGCAGCAACAGCAGCAACATCAGCATCAGTAGTTGTAGTAGTAGTACCGGGACTGTAGCGTTATGAAATTTTCATACTAACAGATATTCACTGATCTTTCTATAAGCAAGTTACCATTGTAAAACTACTTATTAACAACGCAAAATTAAGTCAATCATCGTTGAGGGAACTGCAGCAACTTTCAAGTTCACGTAAATTCAGGTGCATTCATGTACGTATTTTAATTTCATTATGACTGTACAAACACACGTTATTATATGATTAAAACTGGCTTAGTGTGCATTTAAACACGTATCCCTTTTATTTACGTAGACACATTTAAATGTTTATTTGCTTTGCGAGGTGGACGACATTTATGCAGCTATGCATGTGCGTAAAGTGTCATCCCAGATTAGCCTGTGCGAAATGCACAGGCTAATCCGGGACGACACTTTACGCACATGCATTATGCCCAGTTTTCTCAGAACACGACACATATAAATACTGTTCAACGAACATCAATACAAGTGGAGCTATTCTAGTGTGATATCATTATTAGGTCATCGGTCATCGCTTAATCGTGCGAGCCTCGTTCTGGAAAAACTGGGCTTTATGCATATGCATTAAGAGTCGTCACAGGTGCTTGTGCAGTCGGCACATGATAATCAGAGACGACACCTGCCGCTTTCATGGCATTTTTCGTTTATAGGAAGTCTCTTCCAGGTTAGGAGGAAAGTGTCGTCCCTAATAAGACTGTGTGGATTGCACAGGTTAATCTGGGACAGCACTTTACGCACATGCATTAAACCCAGTTTTGGCAGAACGAGGATTTTTTTTTCAATATCTTCTTCTTTACTTGTTTTTAAACTTGCGCGCATTTTGTAAAACTAGTATTATGCGGCTATATGTGAAAAGTAAGTCAAAATACAGGTGCACGATAACGGATATGCATGAACATGTGGTAGTACAAATATGGGTATTAATTGTGAAATGTCACAATAAGCGTGTGCTTA
Source organism: Dreissena rostriformis (assembly GCA_007657795.1). Classification (NCBI taxonomy): domain Eukaryota; kingdom Metazoa; phylum Mollusca; class Bivalvia; order Myida; family Dreissenidae; genus Dreissena; species Dreissena rostriformis. The sequence goes on along the minus strand of VMBQ01005547.1, from coordinate 48,924 downwards.
CACATATGACATGTTTTTTTGCTTTAAATAAATAGAACAAGCAGAATTTAAGAATGCCTTTTCGACAGATTTACTATTTGACCTTTTTCGAACCGTTTGTTCATAGTATAATTAAAATATGGAAAATACACTCCTAAAAATGCTTGTAATACCTGCTTTATTAGCGAGAAATTTTCAGTTGAAATTGAGCGAATTATAAATCCCTGTAATGCTAAACGGTGGAACAATTTGGAGATCTGGTTTCGATTACAGACAGTGCGTTGAAGTCTTACATAATGCGGTATAAAATCCATCGCGTCGTGCGAACATAGGTCTTATGCCATATGCAGCCAGAGTAGCTCCAGACCAGCCTGCACATTCGCGCAGTCTGGTCAGAAGCTGCCCTGTCCGCTAATGAGATCACGAAACCTGACTGCCAGGACTGTGTCCATGCGCAGACAGGTCTGGAGAAGGTCTGGAGCAATGCTGGCCGCATATGGCACAAGACCCAATTTCGAATGACGCGGTTCAGACAGACAGACAGACAGACATACATACAGACAGACAGACAGACGGACGGACGGACGGACGGACGGACGGACGGACGGACGGACGGACGGACGGACGGACAGACAGACAGACAGACAGACAGACTCTTAATCAGTGTGCAGAGACTCTTAATCTTACACAAAAAATAAGCACAGTCGTCTAGTAAGTCTAAATATTATTCATATTCCAAAGAGGTTTTGAAAACTTTGTACATATCTAATACAGGATGATTATTCATGTTACCATACCATTCTTGTTTTAAGTTGTCAACCGATCTACTTTTGAACTCGCTAATAAAACTATTTACATGCACACTCTTTGGATTTTCAAATACGTCACCAAATCCAAAATTATTTAACATTTGTTTGACATTTGAGACCCAATTTGTATAACCTTTATTTTAATCGTTTAAAACTTGTTTGTTTACTTTTTGCGTTATGATATTCTCATTGTTAAGAATTTAAAACCAATATTTTAATAATTTTAACAAATCTGTTTACATACAATGGATATCTACCTAATTCACGATAAATAGTAACATTACATAGGACTTAAACGTTTCAAAGCGTATTTGAGCATCGTTCTTAACAAATGTGCTTAATGCATGTGCGTCATCCCAGATTAGCCTGTGTTGTCAACATAATCTGGGACAACACTTAACGCACATTCATTAAGCCCCTTTATTCCAGAACGAGCCTTAATAATAAAAACTTAAAAAAAGTTATACATGTAAATTGAATAGCAAACTTAAACAGGTAAACATGACGTCTTAATGTCAACTGACCCATAAATCTACATTCACGAAGATGTCCAGTTTGTGTTACGTAAGAATGTCCTGAATGTCCCGACCTCATAACCCTGTCGGCAAGCCGGCCTTGGAGTCCACAGCCATATGACGTCAATGGCACCGTAATTGGAAAGCGATTTACGCACTTCGGTCTGATAAAACATTGGACAGTCATGGAATCGAGTATTCGAAACACGATATTGTTACGGTTAGTGTCCGTTCAAATTTGGAACAGTTTCAGTTCACGTTTGCGGCGAAGGGAGGGGTGATGTGTTGAACAATTAATTATATTTAGCCAGAGTCTTACAGTCTTTGAAGTGGAAAAGCGGTTCGCCTATTTCTGCCTAATCAGGTAGACTTTATTATTATTTACGGATAATTGATTGTTTCCAAATGCTGCACGAATTGCTTAGAGTAAAATACTTGCATAATATATTTGAGCATCGATCTGGGAAAACGGGTGTTCATGCATGCGCACAAAGTGTCGTCCCAGATTAACCTGTGCAGCCTGCACATGGTAATCATTGACGATACTTTCCACTGTAGTAATATTTTTCGGTTAAGGTAAGACTCTTATAAGCGAAAATTCAGTTTAGGCGGAAAGTGTCGTCCCTGATTAGCCTGTGCGGACTACAAAGGCTAATCTGGGACGACACTTCACGCACATGCATTAGGTCCAGTTTTTCCAGAGCGAGGCTCAAGCTATTTACAAATATAAATATCTTTGGTACTCAAAAAATAAACCACCTTTAATATCCACAAATATTAAGACATTTTCACTTATGCTGCAATGTGGATTTTAGTTAACTTCGTTGTATTGAATTTCAGTCCAATACCAAAATGCGTACCTTCACAGTCCTACTCGTGATTCAGCTAGTGACGTCATATGTATTAGCGCGTTCCCTTGAAAAACGATCTGGTTCCTCTAGTTTTAACTGCGACGTCATATGCACGAGTCGGCACGAGCACGACGAAAGCGCCGCGGCACACTGTGGCTGTCCACATAATGTACAAAGTAAGTTTGAAAGTGATGTGTTACCAGTTTTTGTGGGGTGCGATTTTTAATGTATCAATAATGCTGCTAAAAGAAGTTTGAAAACAAATCTAGAATCTATATTTATATAATTTGTAGATTAGTTTTTGAAGTTCTATTCGGCGGCTAATAAAAGTTTGAAAACAGATAGAAAATCCGTATACATGTATATAGAACTAAGAAAAATGTGTATCGTCGAAAAAATATAACATACCGTAAAAGTTGGGCCGTTACAAAGTTTTGAATCAGAATGGTGGTAGTTGTCTTATTACAATTTTATGTTGATTTGTTAACATATAATTAAACAATATGGTTTGAAATAAACCATGTTCCGTTAAATATTGAACCTCGTGAAAAATGTTTTATATTACGGATTGTGAGTTTAGCAGCCTTTTTATTTTATGCTTAATAAGGCAGCACAACAGAAATAAGCCTCTTTTTGTGAAAAATGGGCTTTATGCATTTGCGTAAAGTGTCTTCCCAGATTAGCCTGTTAATTCCACACCGGCTTATCAGGGACGACACTTTCCACTTAGACTGGGTTTTCTTTGAGAAGATACTTCCTCATAACGAAAAATTCCATAAAAGCGGAACATGTCGTCCCCGATTTGCCGCTGCAGACCGCACAGGCTTATCTGGGACGAAACTTTACTCAAATGCATTAATCGCGGTCTTCTCAGAGCGACTCTAAAATGTAAGTGAAATAAATAGGTTTTTCTATAGTTTTGTTACCCGGTTCCCTAATATATACAATTAATGAATCGAAGTCATTAAAGGCGGAATAAAAAAGCAGTTAAAATTGGAATATCAAAAACAAACTGACACCAAAAAGAAGGACATGCGGCTTTGAAATTAACTGGTGGATAATTGTATTCATTAGAACACCGAACTCCCCTGTTTTTTTTAGGTCACCTGAGCAGAACGTGTTCATAGTGAGCGTTTGTGATCACCTTTTGTCCGTCGTTCGTCATAACGTAATGCGTCGTCCCATGCTCATTAAACTTGCTAACAACATGTGTTAATATAATTTTTCAACCAAGTTCGAAAATGGTTCCGGTCCGTTAAAAAACATGACCGCCAAGCGGGGTAGTTTTCCTTATAGGGCTGAAATTAAATCTTGTGAACACCATAGAAGTAAAATTTTCCCTCAATGTTATTAAAACTTTATCAGAACATAAGTTTTAAAGATATCTCAGCCGTTTGAAAATGGTTCCGTTCCGTCGAAAAACATGGAATCAAGGTGGCGAGAAAGTCAAATTGTTTGCCCAATATCTGGGCATCGTTAAAAATTGGTCCCGTTCCATAAAAAAAAGAGCTGCTATGGATGAGGTGGCAGTTTTCCATATATGGCTGTAGCGAGACATTACAATCTCGTAACAGTTAGGTTTGAGACATGATCAACGCAGAATTACACCGAAAAAATATCCAAAATATATGTATCACACATATCCCAAAATGCATGTTCTGTCACTTATTTGTTTCAGGAACCGGGAATCAATCCCATCAACACCCGGATTCGTACTCCACACACACGCTCTCCATGTGTGACTACCTGTGTTCCATTCAGATGGGCGGGGCAGCCTGCAATTGCTCCGCCCCCATCGTACCTGGACGAAAATAACTCCGTATTTGAATGGCTGATGTAATCCGGACGAACTCAAATATGATGATTTATGAGCATGCGCTGTGATATAAATACTATGATTGTGCTATTGTTTGTTATTGTACGTGAACAGTATGTGTTAATTGTAAAAATCATCAATGTATTTAATATGTGATTACAATTGTTGTTATCATTAAGCTTGTCACTTAGTTAAAACATACAACGTATAACAAATCTCTCTTGTACATATTGCCTGTAAATAAATATATGTATAGACGTTTGTGAATTACATGTTTTTCAAAAATAAGTATGACGTGTACTTTATTGTTATGTACATTAAATTTCAAACCATCTAAAAGTGTTATTCGTAACAAGGATTAATGCATTGTGTTCTAAGATTTACTTTCATATTGAAATAAGACTTTATTTACGCGTTCGATGAAGTTTTAAATATCTGGGCATTTGATTTTAATTATACATTACCGTCACGAAAAGTGATTTTGATAAGAATTTTAAATTAAAATAAGTTTGGGACAGCAACTCCTACCAGACACTTATTTTAAACGATTCGCAGTTTTCTCCCTTACCTCTCTTTTGATAAGAGGGCCACTGAGGTGGACGTTTATTCCTACATGCACACCGACTTGCATAGCATATATAGAAAATACTATGTAAGTGTTACTGTGTACTTGAATTTATCCGACGAGTTTGAGAAAGGTTAACACGGCGGGGCTTTCCGACACGTGTAAGCCTCTCTGAGACGAGTCGGATAAATTCAAGAACACAATTACACTAATATTATGTTGTATTTATCCTACAATATTTATAAAAAAACAATCTTTGTTGATAAACATATTAGCGTGTAATTGTTAAAATAGCAAAACTGATTAAAATTAACTGAATCGAACCTTGCTTAGTAATATCAAAATTATTTGTGATCTTTCCTGGGTACGCCACGCAAATGAGTCCTCAACAGTTTAATGAAAAAGAAGATTAACCAGCCAAACAATCACTATACAGATTCAAATTTAATCAGCATTTCAAATGGTACACACTAAAGTTTAACACGGAAGGTGTTGTTAAAACTTAAATACTCGTTTCAAGGAGAATACCAAAAACAAAGATAGCTGACATTTTTCAACTGACAAAATGTCTTCCCCTACGTTAAGCATGATGCAGCATTTATCCCCGGCGATATTTTAAATTTTAGTCTATAAACAACTCTTCTATTGACTCTCTTTTTACTAACTGGTATATATACAAGTCAAACCACTACTGGCTAATGCTCTTCTCACCAAAGTGTTTGTATCCGTTAAAATAATTTATTTTCGTCCAGTTGTGTTTGCTTCCATGAGGAGTTGAAAATCTGCACGCGGCTTAGATACATGTGTTCATCGCAATATTCCTTTTTCATTAAAACAAGTTGATGTAAACAGGCAATTCTTGTAGATAGCCCTTCTTTGATCAACTAACAAAGGGACGACCTATTCCAAAAAGAAATTACCCTTTAAATTCGAAGCCGATTTCAGACAAAAAAAAAAGAACAATGCACTACAATTATAAGATTTACCACTTTTTTAAGTCATAATCCGTATATTTTTTTTCTAANGATGTGTCGGGATAATCAAACCTAATTTTTTCTAGGTCATCATAAATTTTGGTAATACCGTTAGAATAATCGGAATACTCGGTATTGTTGTAAATCGTCGACCCCTCGGGAGATACATAGGTAAAGTACATAATAACATCGCTCATCTCATAACATTTTGAGAAACAAAAGTGAATTACAACACAATCAACAAAATCGCAATATACCCTTTTTTATAATATTAAGTGATTCTAACTTATTATGTATAAAGACACTAATACCACTACTATTCCGTAAAGTATTTGGTTTACGTTTTCTGACATAATCATAACAAGTAAATCCATCTAAAAAATTATTTAATTCACCTTGAATGTTGTCCCATGTTTCACACAAGTTTATTATGTCAAACGTTTGTAAATATGATCTTAATTCGCTATTGTCTTGATGTTTGTTTAGACCGGCAATGTTCCACGTGAATATGCTGCGGTGTTCACAAGCGTTTATATGTTGGCCTTGGCCCACTTCCTATGCAATGAGTGATTGGCTCGGTGTGTCGTTATCCTCGGAGGTGTCCGAACGAAATATCTGGGCATCGTTAAAAATTGGTCAAGTTCCGTAAAAAAGAGCTGCTATGGATGAGGTGGCAGTTTTCCATATATGGCTATAGCGAGCCATTGCCAGCTCGTAACAGTTAGCTTAAATATATGATAAACGCAGAATTACACCGAAAACATATCCAAACTTTATGTATCACACATATGCAAAAATGCATGTTCTGTCACTTATTTGATTCAGGAACGGGGAATCAATCCCATCCACTCCAACCACCACACGCTCTCCATGTGCGACTACCTGTGTGCCATTCAGATGGGCGGGGCAGCCTTTGATTGCTCAGCCCCCATAGTACCTGGACGAAAATAACTCCGTATTTGATTGGCTGGTGTAATCCGGACGAACATAAATCCGCATTTGATTGGCTGGTGTTATACGGACGAAAATAACTCAACATATGAGGATGAATTATGAGCATGCGCTGTGATATAAATTCTATGATTCTGCTATTGTTTGTTATTGTACGTGAACATATTTGTTAATTGTTAAAATCCTCAATGTATTTAATCTGTGATTACAATTGTTGTTTTCATTTAGTATGTTATTAAGTTAAAACATCACATTAAAGCAAATCTCTCTAGTGCATAAGTGCCTATATATAAATATATGTATAGACGTTTGTGAATTACATGTATTTAAAATATAAGTATGACGTTTACTTTTTTGTTATGTACATTCAATTTCAAACCAGCTAAAATTGTTATTCGTAACAAGGATTTATGCCTTTTGTTCTAAGATTTACTTTCATATTGAATTAAGACTTTATTTACGCGTTCGCCGAAGTTAAAAATCTCTGATTATTTGCTTCTTATTATATCAGCATATATTACTGGAACGAATTGTGATTTTGATAGGAAATGTAAATTATAAAAACATTTTGGGACAGCAACTCTTACCACACACGCATTTTAAACGATTCGCAGTTCTCTCCCTTACCTCGCTTTTGATAAAAGGGCCACTGAGGTGGACGTTTATTCCTACATGCACACCGACACGCATATATAGCATATATATCGAATACTATGTTAGCGTCATTGTGTTCTTGAATTTATCCGACGAGTTGAAGAAAGGTTTACACGGCGAGGGTTATGGAGCCGTGTAAGCCTTTCAGAGACGTGTCGGATAAATTCAAGCACACGATGACACCAATATAACAGTCTATTTATCCTACAATATTTATTGAAATTATCATTGTTTATCAAATTGATAGCGTTTAGTTGTTAAAACTGAATTGAACTTTGTTTTGTAATATCAAAATTATTTGTGATCTTTCGTAGTTACGCTACTCGAATTATAGTGCCAAACAATTCAATGAAAAATCAGAGTTACAAAACAAACTATCGCTATATGTCTAAATTCAAAGTCAATCAGCAATTCAAATGTTACACACTCAGGTAGAAAACAGAAGGTTTTGTTAAAACTTAAATACTCGTTTAACCTAAGCAAAATACCAAAAACAAAGATGGCTGACATTTTTCAACAAACAAACAAAATGTCAGGCATGATTTAGTCTATAAACAACTCTTTTTGTACTCACTTTTTACTAAGTAGCATATAAAAGTTAATCCTCTACAGGCTTTATTTCCTTACGTTTTTATATGCAAAGACTCACCACGTTTATTTTGGTCCTGTTTTATTTGCTTCAATGATGGGTTGAAAATCTGCACGCGGCATACACGATACATTTGCTCATTGCCATATTCCTTTTCCATTAAAAAAATTGAAGTAAGCAAGCAATTCTTTGTGGATAGACATTCTTTGAACAACTAACAAAGGAACGACACATTCGTCAAAGATATTTCCCTTGAACTTCTTCGTCAATATCCGACGAAAATTAAATAAACAATGCACTACAACATATTTAGCACTCTTTTTATGTCACTGACACTGTCCTCAATCCGTACATATTTTACTTAATTGTTCAACAAAACCATGTGACGTCATGTCAGCATACAAGCGCGTGTAGTTAGGCGATGTGTTTTGCTTTCCGGTAAAAATAATATCTATAGAAACGCGGTACATTGATTTGAAATTTATTCATTCAATGCATTTTTAAATTAAAATTTAAGAAAAAATGAATGAGGATATTGATATATTTTAAAGATTTAAATCGTCTACAGTTCTTAACCACGTTTGGCATTTAACTGAAAGTGAAAGGCTAAAAAGGTATTCCATGTACATGTACTAGCACTGTAAAGGCCAGTAGGCGTGTAAATCCAAAGTTTATACAACGGCTCGTAATTCCTTCTAAAAAATAATTTAGCGGTGGGTAAAATGAGCTTTGGAGTTACTCAGTTAAACTATTATTGTGCCTGAATATCGGTTATTGATGTAAAGCTATCATACAAAACATTAAACGCGCTATGAGATTTTTATGTATTTGCTTTGTAATATCGTTGTGTTGCTTAACAAATACCGTAAGAATAAACGTATGGCGTATCCTTTATTTCCGAAATTAGACACATATGCTCATCTGCTGAATATACATATATCCATTTACAAATATTACTGTGAATTAGTATGCCTAAATGAAATGTAAGTGACGTCATACAATTATTGAGGCTGTTACTATTTTTATTCATTTGTCCAACCAGATATAAGCAAAGTGTGTTATTCAATTATAAAAATAGTATTTTACAGTCCTGTACAGTCCGCACAGGCTAATCAGCAACAACACTTTCCGCCTAAACTGGATTTTCGCTAACGAGAGACTTTTTTGCACGAAAAATACCATAAAGGCGGAAAGTGTCATCCCTGATTAGCCTGTGCGAACTGCACAGGCTAATCTGGGACGAACCTTTACACACAAGCATACAACCTGTTTCCTAGAGTGAGGCTCAAATCCATTTATTTTAGCTTGTTTGAATCGAAAGAGCAACAGAATAGCCAATATTCGGTGTCGTTGGATGAAATCGCAAAAACTCTTCCACTATTACGCTGAGATATTGATACAACCCAGGTGTGACAGTAGCCATTACCTTTTTCATCCACCGCCTTTGTTCATACTAGTGACATTTTGTTACTATATATCACCTTAGACACGTTTGTATATTTTGTTTGTGCATTCCAATATATTACAATTTCTGCATACTTACCTTTTTACTTCAAGTGGCACCTTGCTTTTTTGTACTATTGCTTCTGCGAAATTTCCTTGCCTGAAAGTAACCTTGCGAGTTTAACTTCGTTGTAGAAGCAACATCAAAGTAAATTCAAAGCACTTTCTGTTTCTCGTCGTTTTTATTCATCTAAATACGGTGCCATTTTGTATTATTATTATTGTTATTACGTTTGTTGAGTGATGTCATGTATTGACAAATTTCTTGATCATTATTGTGACCTTTTTCGAAGTAAAACCACTAAGACATTATTATTGAAATAGTATTATTAAAATAGGATGTATATATTAAGTAACACTGATTTTGTGAACTTTTATTTTAAACTAAAACATATCTACTTCTTTTATATTAGAACCCCAGCAAATATCATACAATTATTAAGCTGGGATCACCGTCTGGGAAAGTTCAATACAACACATTGGGGGTTAAACCGACCAAACGCGCGATTAAAACGATTTTAATCAAATGTACATATGCAGACAGAAAATGAAAACATGAATGCAAAACTGTACGCGTGAATCGAATAATACACACACAATTTTACTTTAGTAATGTTGTAAGTATCGAAAATACTTTTACTTTACTAATGTGGTAAGTATCGAATAATACACACATACTTTTACTTTACTAATGTTGTAAGTATCGAATATCTATTGAAACATTTAGAGAATTGAGTTTCACAGCATTATTTACTTGAAATGTGAACGAAGCGAAAGACTGACTGATTGCGCACTAGGGACATAACTCGAATAAACACTGCCGTACAATAACTACCGATACGCTTGCGGTTACAAAAATACACTTATATGATGTGTCGCGTTCACGTGTTATACACGGCGATTATTTTTCGTCAAATGAATAAACAATTGTTTGAACATGTATTACATCTCTTTTCAAACTGAAACAAGATATAATATAGCACTATATGCGCAGATATTTAAATGTTTTACGTAACCACGCATGTAAATAAATGTACTTCAATGTAGAGGTACATAACAATATTTGATACCTAGCGTCATTTAGTGGTCCTGTATACAAATTATTCAAATTATGCCCCTGTGATCATATCTGGCCATGATCTAAAAATCACACGGATAAAATAGATCTTTGAAGCATAATGACACCTAAAATCTGTTCTTAAAACGCAAAGCTCAGGGTTTGGTGTTTGGTTTCTAACATATCGTGGTTATCTTAAAAGTTAATTAAAATCATACTCCTGGGGTCAAAAACTGGAAACAGCCTAGCAATACATTTTAACTTAAGACTTTATAAACAACTTAATTCGATAAATTGTCTTCTCTAATACCACAAGGCCCCAATATTTAATATTTGGTATGTTATAGTTACATCGCATGTTTGTCCTCTACTCAATAATGCCTCGGGTTAATTGCTTATATACACTTTACTTGCAACATACCATTTCTGATCTGCATTTTTTAATTACACAGGTGAGCGATCTAGGACCATCTTGTTGTAGATAATGTCGATACCGATATGGACAACGCATCTGTATAACAACCGTAACAACCGAAAACTTATGGTGTCGGTGGTTATCGAAGACTTGCAAAAGGGAAGAAGCCTCTGACGATCTCTGCTATCTGTACAATAACATTGGTCAAAATTAATGCGGAAGTACAAAATGCTAAAGCACAGATAAATAGATTGTTAACGCGCGTCTTGATCTTCCGTGTTGCAGAGAATCATTTAACCGTTGATACGACAGTTTCAGTGTCATAAATCGACGAAAAGATAATAAACTTGATATATTTTTATTATTATGAGGCGAATTTTTCCGTGTTTCATACCGAGATCTTCCGTGTTTCATGCCGAAAAGTATCAAATATAATTTACTATCGTATAAATCACTCGCGAAATGTTCAATTCATCTCTTTTGAGCAAGAATATTTATTGCATAAAAGCAGTTCGACGAGTTGTGTTTTAATTGTTGCCCTTCTTGTCCATCTGACCAAGTCCTATTTTATGGGACTAATACGAGTACAATGCCTTTTGTTTTACTATAGACTGATATTTTAAGCAAGTTAAATATTAAAATTAAATCAAAGTATTATATGTAATGTTTCGTTAGCAACAACGCTGTGCAATCATCTATGAACAAAGGGAAAATCCCTTTGCATCAGGAATTGTAAAATGAAATACGTGATCTTTTATTTATAAAAAAAACTAACAAAACACAACATACAATTTAAACACATGCGGATCGAATTCAGATTATCATCTGTACGAATGCATGTATGCTGTTTTAAAAATATTTATGGACACATTTACTAACTTTTACTTATTTATATCACCACCAACATAACAATTACCTACCGACACAACTCCTGTCAAGTAGTTTAACGTTCAAATGGAAAACACTGGTTTGATACGCATATCCGTTGTATATTGCCAACCCCTGGTGTTAAGCGTTATTATTAATAATTACAATAGGATAATCATCTTATAACGTACTGGTAATCCTTTTCCCGAAATACCTTATGTCCTTAGTACTCATGTATTCTCTGTAACTGTTATATTACGCATTCAACTCTTTGGATTTATTATAATAAAGTAACACCGAATTATAGAGCATACACAATATATTATTACACAACAAGCAAGCAAGACTGACGTTTATGGTACACGAAAGCTCATTCTATGAGACAAATATTTATCCACCCCAAAAATATGCAGTTTGAAACAATAAAACAATTGAATAAAACAATATTTGACTTGCTATTATAAAACAATTGTAAAATTGTATATAACATTTCTCGTTCAACCCTATTCCTTAGGTGAATAAAATGTTGACACTAAAATCGTTTATACTCGCTTTAAATTAGTCAGTTTTTGTTCAAGAAACCAAAATAAAAATATGTATTTTCGCAATCAAATGTCACTAGATGATTTTTAATAGATAGTATATCAAGAGACAAATATATAAAACAGTTTAATTGAATCTACTCATGTCACTCAAAACATCCTTGAATCGATTCAGAATAAAACAAAGAAACATGGATTGTATACACATATTATGCATAATAAGTGTTCATTAATTTGTTTTCGTTATATTGGGTACCGGACCTATCTTTATTCTCGAAGTAAAAAACAGTTTACTGTATTGCCGAAACCATCTTTTCCCAAAAGATTGTATTTCCCTCTGGTTGGTTTGTATATTCAATGTAACTATTTTCTTGAATCCATCGGAGCATCTCCAATGGAATCTTGTTATGTGGCACATGATCAAGAATTACAATCACCAGAAACACCTGGTCCTCTCTCGAGTATAGACTCTCCATTCGCGCCATGTTGAATTCATACATGCACCACTTGCTGTCTAGGTAGGCTTCTGATAGTATGGCGATGGTCTTCCGGCTGCTCTGAATGGCTTCGATTATGTTTTCCGAGATGGCCTTGCCTGCCTGAAAGTCCCGCTGATGCAGACACAAAGATACGTTTTCCGCCTCAAGTTTTGGAATAACTTCATCCAAAATGAATCTGAAATTGTCCTCTGCGTATGAAATAAACGCATCAAATCTGTAGTTTTCAATTAGCGTGTAGTCCGGCAATCTTCGGTAACCGAAGAATCTCTTCCTAGACATAAAAAGGAGGTATCGCAGTTTCCATCGATGTCGGTATATCACACCTCCTGCAACTGTGGCCAGTGTTGAGGATATCCCGATACAGCACAGGACAATCACAAGCGTGTAAGATCTACAGTTACCTTCTAGGTGGCTGATGTCCTTCCGGAACCATGTCACATCCATGATCCTACCATCTGCCAATCGAAAAACATACGTCTCAAACTTCTTCATGTTGCTCTGATGTTCAAATAGCCATTTAAGAAAGTCTTGGTTTTCACACGAATAATCTAGCGAGTTGTTTCGTAGGTCAATTCCGAAAGTAGAATTTCTTTTGTTTGCGTTCATTTCCAAACTTGTCCGGATATCACTGGCAATGGTGTGGAGGGAATTAACTTGTAAATCTATGTTCAATAAGCGTATTAAAGAGGAAGTCATAATATCCAGAATACCGATATTGTTGTAGCTAAGATCTAGATTTGTTAAATTGGTCAATGGCGCAAAAGTCGATGAATGCAGAATCGTAATGCCGTTTGCCGATAAATTAAGAGTCTTCAATGATATTAAGTTAGCAAATACATTTGATCGCACGCTGTCCGCTAATTGGTCGCCAAGGTAGTTTTTATCCAGTCGCAGTATTTGTAATGAAGGATAATTTAAGGTATTTTGCCCTAGTTGCATTATGTAACATCGGGATAAATTAAATACTTCAATGTTTGGAAACGGTCCACATTGACCGATGAATATATTGAATATGTTGTTCGACAAATCGATAACTTTGACGAAATNGTTCAAACAATTTACATTTATTATCGGTGATTTGTTCATACAAAGTAATAAGTGCAGCAATTAACGTTATTATAAGTATTAAGCAGTATGTGTTATTAGTATGTATTATACTTATTTACTTTTTTATAGTTCTTGTTGAAAGCAAGAATAACGCAAAAAAAAGGAACGTTTGTAGTAATATTCGATATAATAAAAGCGGTAGTGTACTGAAGGGATGAATCATGTTAAGAAGTATGTTTAAGCTCTTACTGATCAATAAACTGGTCCGTTAATCTGGTGTACGTGTACAATACTACAAAACATGTATCGATGTTGCGCGGAAAAGCGAACAGCAGTTAAATAACGTGCGTTAAAGAAGGCATAACATGAATCTCTGGACGAATTTTAACCTATACTGTATATTGACAATGTTTAGATAGGTCATGCGTTACATTTATTGGGATAAACAGCTATTCATGTGTTGGTAATGTAATTTCTAGACGATTGCCGCCACAATGTCGAAAAAGCATACTTATTTTACACACTTGGAAATCGACAATGTGTACATATGGCTATATATGTAATTGTTAGCTTTTCGGAATTACGCATTTTGTAAATCAGATTGCCTATTGATCCTGCAAGATTATGTTTCAATCTAATATGATATAAGGTTTTTTCTTTTCCATTACACATTGCTGACTCTTGACATATTAACCGATTGTTGAATGTGGCGACGATGCTTATTGCATACGGATTAGTTGTCCTAGTAACGAGACGCAGTCCAGAATAAGCAAAGCCCGGAATTATCAACTATATGGCTGACGTGATCCTTGCTTAATAAAAATAAGTTAAGGTCGAGTCGTCATAAGCTAAACAACTATTTGTTAATTATTATTATTAACGCTTTCGTTTGCCAAATAGTATTATGGCACTGTGAAAAGCAACATGTACTTTTGGAAATATAATATAATTATACACAACTAATGTAGTGCCTGTTACGCCTCCACACATGTTACGAGCAAAGTGACACGTATATGTTAATTCAGGGGTATTCGTCGACGGAAGGCGTCATAACATAGTATTCCCTTTGTGGTCTGAGCTTTTGTTGTTCAAATCTAAGAAATGTGGAACATGTTAATGGTCGCAAATGATCAATCAATAAATATGCTAATGGCTCTGGCGGAATTCAACAATTATCTGCATTCAAATGTAGAAAACGTATTTTTATGTGCTAGTGTTTGATAATAGCTGTAATGCGAACAAAGCAGCACACTTATACAACCAATTATATGACTATAAATTATACAAATACATAACGCATTTTTTTTTTAAGGAAATACTGTACATCTATTTAGCTTTGGTTCATTAAAATAAATAACCCCCACCACTAAATTATCTGTTATATATAGTCCTCATTTGCAAGTTTAGTCCGCCACATACGTGAAAATACTAGCTCTGTTCACTCTGTTTGCATGTGAAGTTAATCTAAATTATGTATTGTTTGGCATCGTTTAACTATGCATGCCAATACAAAATAGACACGTGTGGTAACTCAAAACGATCTGTATATAACGGAACGGCATTTTATATCTTTGTCATAGAAAACTGTTCATATTACACGCGCCTTGGGACTTGGAGTCATGTTGTAAAATCGGTGAACCGAGGCCTTAAGTTTCACGTAATTTCTACCGAAAACCGGATTATTCGACTACAGGTCGTTCACTACAGCGCAATGAAACCAAAATACGCGTGAAGTCCGCCACAAATATCATGAAAATATATTCAACTGTGTGAACACATGCATTATATTATAAATTATGATTGTGAACATATTGCCATCACAACTAATTGTCTGTTTCTAAATAGCAGCATAATTTGCATGTTCTATGAAGAAACTCTAAACAATTATGTCCCAGGTTTTGGCATTGATGATATATTCTAGGCTTTCTGCTGACAGGAGACAAGGAAGCGCCGGGCAATTACATCCTGCGCCAGGCCCCTCAATATACAGTATTACGTTTCGTTATGTTGTTATTGGTGTTGTCTTGATATTTAGAGCTTTAGTCGTATTTCCGTCAGTCCTTTACAGCTAACTCTCATTAACCTGTAAATATTCTGCATGTTTGTATGGGTTCGTATGCCAAATGCCAAACTGTTATACGGGAGAATCGCCTTACCAATAAGTACCTGATCATTAAGCATAACATACACTATTTATCTTTATAGCAATTGTATGTAAACCACTCTTCATGTCCCAACACTCTAAAGCCTAACTCTTTTCGTCATGCATATTCGTATAACAAACACAATCACAATCAGGCACCATACTTGAACCTTATTTTGTAGACATCTGTGAGTGCATATTCATGTTTTTGATATTTGTTCAAGAGTTTATATCCAGAGGCCATTGTGTGTAGAATTAAACGTTGTTTTCAATTCTAGCACAACTTACGTAATGAGCCCATCAAAACGATAAAGTTCATTGCAATCAATGGTAACACTATTACAAAACATGATGTATTAATGCTTTGAAATGGAATGTAAACGTAAGTTATAGTTGTAAAAGACGGAATTGCCATTCGATGAATTCGTAATATCCTCTTTAATAGCCCATATAAAGCTTGCATACTTGCACCCAGTGCAATTTCCCGTTGAAATAAGTGGGCTAAATGTTATTACTACCATTTAAAACTATCCTTATTCACACAACAATGTGTGTAATGACCTTTCTTTTACGATGTGTCTAGTATATTTCCCAGTGGAATGTGCCTTTTCTGGACAGATTTACTCCTATAAATTAATGCTCAATTGGTTTAATTGCAAAACACTCAGTTTATCTAGAGATACGTTCCAAACTTAACACAAAACAATCAAGCTCAGATTCCTTATAAATGTATTTCATTTAAAAGTCATAGTGAAATTTGGTTAAATGTTATATTGTTATATTACGCAATGTTTTCATTATTAACAGAGCTGATTAAAACATTTCTATTTATTATACATTATTTTAAATAATTATTTTTTTTGGTGTGGATTGATTATTCATATTATACGTTCATTTAGGTCCAGTTATGAATGTCGAGCTTAATGACAAACACAAAACTACACTTTAAGTTATTATAACGCTAATTCCAATATGATCTCAGTATATTAAAGGGACTTGTTCACAGTTTATCAAAATGAGAATTTTTCAACTTTTTGTCACAGATTCAAGAAATAAGTGAACAATATACATCAGTGTGCGAAGTAACACTAATGATGCTGACTTGTACTGAAAATACACTTTCGTTGTCGACCAATCATCGTTAGAAATTGATAAAATTATAAAGTGTCTCAGACGGATGATCAGGTCCGCACATAATGTAGTCGGAAAGACTCAACGACGACCCGAACATAAACTGTGAATT
The DNA here is from genome assembly GCA_007657795.1 of Dreissena rostriformis. NCBI lineage: Eukaryota > Metazoa > Mollusca > Bivalvia > Myida > Dreissenidae > Dreissena > Dreissena rostriformis. The sequence continues at coordinate 31,904 of VMBQ01005547.1, read as the reverse complement.
ACACACATACACATGAAGGCGGATGGCTGAGTGGTTTTGGCTCTTGGCTTTTACTCCATGGGTCAGTGGCTCTAGCACTGGTGAGGTTAACTTTGTTTTCTCTTGTTTTCTCTAATTTTTTACTTTTATTATAATTTAAATAGTGTATTTCTTTAGTTCTGATGTTTATATGTATAAATTTGAAGCATTAAATGACAAACTTCAAAACATGCCAACATCTGTGAACAAATCCCTTTAAGTCAAAATAGTTAGACATATAAACATTGGTGAAAGTGTCAAAACAATTGAAACAAAATTGTTGGAGTAAATAATTTTAACAATTGATTGTTGTGAAATCAGACAACTTATATTAAACATCAACATTGATTGACAGGGAACTAGTAATCCACCAATACACTTAGTGACGATATTTTTTTTATTTTTTAAGAACACATGCAAATGCGATGATTACGCAGGATTCAATGTTGTGTTATTAACATAGCAGAACGAATTGATTCACATGGGAAGCCAATCTTGATTTATTAACTGATCTTTGTTGCTGCACATTAAGGACAAGTTAACGTTCATTTATATCATTCAAAAAAACCGCCCTTGAATATATGATCAGAAAACAAGTTATGCTTAACCCATTAAGTCTTATAGTAAAGCAAGCGAACGCTTATACTGTTTCGATGATTCTGCTGTGTTGTTCATTATGCATTCACTGCCGCCTCTGTTTTCCAAAGTTACACGTAGAATTAACCGCTTTAAAGACACATCACTAGAACTCACAATCTAAGCATAGGTCACACTAATTATTTCCACACTTAGCACTTATATGTATTCTAATTTAAACCAAAGTGAACCTTTCCTGCAATAAAAATGCTAGTTTGAAACTGTGATATTGTTTGAAAGTCACTTCGTTTGAAGACATGTTAATTTGTTAAATACGACATATATGATTATATTCGTACTAATAGCAAATATTTCAATTTCAGCAAATACAAATTTGGAACTTACACAAATTTATATTATAAAAACAAGCAAGATAAATGACGTCATTTTGCCGATCTTCGTTTCTTTGCTCCCGTTATTTAGTTGTATTGATGTAGAGTGAAGTTTAGTATTGGAGATTCATCAAATGAATGATTACAATCGTCAATTTGCTAATATGTTTACAAGCCAGTTAAAAGAAATACGTACAAGTATCAAGGTGTCATAGTGGGGCTTGTTCGTCCTGACATGATGTGCCTATCATAAATATCGTCTTGAAGCAAACATTTGATATTTTGATTAGAAATTAATTGCGATGTCTATCTTATAATTTAGTTTCTACCATGTCACATTGTATTACAATCGTATTACTAGAAGCAGATGTTGCGGGGTTAGTATAAACATCCTAGAACAAATACAAACCTGGATCTTGTGGTTAGCTTACGATGAAGAGATGACTAAATGTAATTTTACTAAGCAGTTTGTGATTAATGAGCCAACGCGCCATTGCCGTTCGCAGCTTGATATAAATTAGCATTCTTGCATGAGACGTTAAACTGAGTTGTGCGGTAGGTACTTCGCTTCGGGCACACTACGACCGATACTTGGGCAAAGGACGTTCCTTGTACCTGTGAACAATCTCTATTACCCAACTTACAAGTCCTGTGAGGGTAATGGCTGTATAAGAGGAAATGCTGGTGCATCCGAATATAATGTTTGTTTTACGAACCTCCGGTTTAGTCCTGAAGTAGTTTGTGCTTTGAAATAATTTTATTTGATATAGGGGCTGATGTTTTGCCGTGACTTTGTTCAAAAAAGGTTCCTGAATGCATTTTATGAACTGGGAAAACAAAATAAATTAATGAATTAATCAGTGTGTTCTTCCAAATCGTACTAAATGGGATACACTACTTTTGTTTTGTGAGAATTTGGGCAGATGTTATGTAGATCATTATACGTTAAAATCAATAATGCGTTGCTGCTATAAATGCAGATCCTTTTCCAAAACCAGTTGATACCAACAAGTAGTAAATGTAAACGATCTCTGTCTACAATCTATATATTGTTTATGTCCACATGTAAGCATACTTTTAATACATAAATCCGTTGATATACATTGTGTCTAAAATTCACAAATTGGGAAAAACAAATTGTCATAATAAAAGTTTTAACAGCCGGTTATATTCCTGATATGAACATTAGAACGAATACGTTAACACTTGTCAAAGTTTTGTGTTGGGTAAATTCATAAAGTGTTCTTTTATTCTGCATGCATCGATATTAAAAACTTGTTTGAACTCTTGTTTATAACAAAACCACTACCATGTTGCACATGACTTAGTTTTGCATTTTCAAACACCTAGCACTAATGACCTGTTACAATATACAAAATACGTGTATGTTACATACTAGCAGCATTATATTCACTTGAGAAGTTACCAAGTTTCACAAACCCAAACGACATGGCTTGAGTGGCATGATTACACGTAAAGGGCTGTGCATACACACATACATGTTCATGTATCTTTTCAAATCAGGAGTCAGCAACCATTGTTAAGCAATAGCATGTAAATTCCGGCAGCACGAAACAGTATGATCCAGTTAAATGTTATTCAGTAGGTTTAGACAATTGCGATAACATAACAGGTTACTTCATGTGCAGTGAGCTAATGGGACACAGTAACATGTTAAGTCAGGCGTTATGAACAATTGTTACACAATTACATGTCAATATAGGCGGCATTAATCATGTAAATGCGTTATGTCCTGTTTTATGTACCGGTTTCTTGTCTATAGGTCATTGGCAACGCGATCCTCGTATGTGTCAACTCATAGACATCGTTCCATAAGAGTACATGTGGTTTTAAATCAAACGCTAGTTGATGCAATATTTAAAGTGATAATGGCTATTGTTCGAATCTTTCTGTTTGCTGTTTGAATTATGAAGGTACACCGTTAACTTTGTTAGAATTATATGTTAAAATGCTAATATAGCTTTGCCTAAGTATTCTACACGCATATTCTTACTATATCGTTGAACAATCGCTTATGGATACCATCAATATTTTCGAAACGCGATATTTATATCAAGCAAGAAATGCTGTTTACAATTACCGACCTAAGTACCTTATATTTCCACCAGTGAACATATACCTCAAGAATACTCCCCAACGCTCATTGATATGCCTGCAACATCGATATATATTTTCTTCTGTGTATGTCAATATGTTAACCAGTATCATATAATTGGATACAATCTAAAATAATTGCTTTATGAACTTAAGGCCGACTGACAGAAAAAAACATAATGCTTACTGGAGATTTTTTCGAGACGAATATGATTTATGCGTCATGCGAAAATGACATATGCGGCATCCGCGCATTCTGGTCAAGAATTAATATATCCGATTACAATACGTTAATTGCTAGCGGAGAGAGGAGCTCCTAGCTCATACGATGATTTTTTGCACTACGCAGTTATATCGTGAATAAATATTCAGAAATTAATTCATGAATCAAGTTTAGTTTAATTTATATATAAGGAGTATAGTAATGTTTTGTACGCCGTGACGCATTCATTTATACCATGTCCTTTTTCTGTGTACTTTGCCTTGAACAAAATTAATCATATAAACAGGAAGCTGATATTCGCTTTTAAGTTTGTAAATGCTAATGTTATATTTACGGTTTNAAACACCGCGGAAATCCGTTGGATCTAGAAGATACAGTGAAATTATGAATATTTTTGTTTATTAACAGGGAGATAATTATATTTCACAACAACGTTATTTCCTATTTCCAGGATCTATTAATAGATACTCGTTCACAGTCGATAATTAATACATAGGGAGAAAGGTTTGTGAACAACCAGATACACAGACATACAGAAAGACATACATATTCCCATTTGAGACTGCGGCGTGTGCGCCTAGCTACGGTGCAGAACGAGGCATACATACTATGAAATCCCTATCCCCAAAAAAGGATGGTTCATTCACAGTTATATACCCCGTGCTTACACCGCAACACATCTCGACGTGGGAACAATGTTTAACATACACAGAATGGACAACTTTATATACGTAAACACTTATTTACAAACATGAAACCATAGTTGTATTAGGGCAGGAACCAATATATATATATCATCATTCATTATATATATATATGTATTGCCATTCATTGATAACAATATATGCTTATCTCTTAAGGTGCGAGCATACACACTGTCATTGACTTGCCATATTTCAAAATTATAAATTAATAAAGATTTGGTAACAAAGTAGCTGGTGTGCTGGTAATTCCAGTCTACAGTTCTTATGTGTTCCCTGCTAAAGGATTAAATATACACTGTGCTTGTACCTTATTCATAAAACATTATCTTTATAATAAGCAGGGTAAATCTATATAGCTTATACATTAGCTTACTTATTTAGTATAGTGTATCTTATGGGATATACAGTCCTTTATTGCTAAAAAATGTCGATATAATTAAATTGGCCATGGCGCAAAACCACATTAGTAAACGATACGATCTAAAATAAATTGTCGTTGCAGTATACCTTGGTAACGTTTTGCATAATAAAGTGCATTTGGTTTTTGCCGGATAATATACATAAATACATACGGTGAACAAAAACCTTGAAAATAAAACAAGTATGTTCGTTGAATACACGCTCTTAATGAATGCCTCATTTGAAGCAGTAAATTGAGTTGTATCGATCATTTTAAATTATAAACGTCAAACGTTTCATGCTTCATAAGACGGTTAAGACCCTTCATATACTTTTCATAAATTTTCGTACGTAAGGATGCAACATTTAAACTATATTCTTTATTGTGTAGACATACATCAGGATATGTATGCATGTATGTTTGTCTTGTTTTGTTTTTGTTGGTTAACTCGAATCAGTACCAAGCCGATGTTCGAACTGCTTTCTCATTTCTACCCAAGTTTCCTCGCTCACTCTAGGAAGCCCGGAACCAGTAACCAAATAATCACACTTGTTGTTGAGATTGTCAGGCACATTTCTGTAGCAATCCAGCGCCTTTTGCCAGAGAAGCATGTGGTCAGTGGTCTTTAAGTTGCTGTACTTTATTCCAGGCACGTGGCCGGGAGCAAGACCATAAAGGGATACGTCATCAACCCAGAAAAATGGCGTCATCGTGGCTGCTCTGTAAATTGCGGGAATGACGTCATTAGTGAACAAAACCATAAAACCACTGCAATACTCAGGATACAAGTTCTTCCCCCGGAAATGGTTTTCACTCACATACCATTTACTAGTCCATATATTATTCTTATCCCGAATAATCGGCATCGTGTTGACCGGAATATGATTACAGAATATTTGTTTCGTTTTTTCTTAAAATTTGGTAAGACTCGAGTAAACAATTTAAACATATTGACAACAATGTCGTCGTCAGTTTTTAAAATAAATTTCACGTTCCTGCATAGTTCGGTGATCCACCGGTACCCCATGACGCCCTTGTGAGTGAGGTTTCGGTAAGCATCCCGTCTCCTTGCAGCATGTCGTGGTACTCTCCGAACTCCGCTTCCATCTTTCTCTGAAGCGCCGAATCCCCAACCCGACCTAGAAGGAATAGCACCCGTGAGACTCCGAACTTCCGGTAATACGTGTCGTTCCTCCACGTCCTGCGTATCGCCAGCCGCTTGTCGAAATGGTCCGGAGCCGTGTGCACAATTATCAGCACCGATAAATTAATCACTGATGAACAATTCTGGATTTTCAAATATGTATTTTCCTTGTGTTGTAACTGGATATTTCGCATTAGACGATTCATTTATGAGCTTATCCAGTTCGGGTTGGGGCGTTATTGCCATAAGTTCTGGCGAAAGCAAGGATGTTTTCTGTGGCGCAACCATCGTGGTCGCCACTTTAGTTAGAGATCTTGTTACGACATCCGGACCGTTTAGCACTTGCTTGATCGCAAGCTTTTAAACTGAACGCTCACTCTCTGTATGTTCTGCGCGTAGCTCAGAATAAACACGAGGGATACGAGGGATATTACTACTGCTGCTTTGGCGATATTCCTCGTGAATCACTGACACATATTGAGAAGGTGACGTAGTATATCCGCTCCGGCAAGTGCCCGGCGCCTCTTCAACTCGACCCGCTCTTTCTTCATTTGTGGCGACCCGGAACATATCTGCGAATATACCAAACAGTCGTAACTATTACTAGTATACATATTACTCAGTTGGTTAGACAACTAGTTTTATTGCTGTTGCTGCTTTTGTTGCTGCTACTCCTTCTGCTTCTAGGTTTTGTTTGGTGTGTCTTGCTGTTGTCATGCTGCTACCACCTTGTATACAAAAATAAATATGCAAATATTCCTACTTGTAATTTAATTTAATGGTCAAAGCTAGTAAGTATATAGAGTGCAGATTTTGAAGTGAATACAACAAATATGGAAAACGTATTCTAAAGTGAACGTTAAGCCCCCGATTTGTTTATTCATTCTGATAAAAACATAAGTAAATAAATGAATGGTCTTGCGAAAGTGATGCGCTTTTATGGAATGCTCTATTTTCCCAAACATTTGCGTATTTTCAAAATTTAATTACGAGTTGAACTCAATATATTTGTACAAAAATGAATTTAATTAAACTTTAAGCTTACTTTTAAATATAAAACGGGCTGGATAATTTCTTTTATTTCAGGTGCAAACTTGCAATGCTAGATTTTGCCCACACTTTTTTTATTTTATACAAATCCCAAACACTAATACGAAAGGTGAGCCTTTCATTTTTCATGGATTCTCCCCAAGATAGATACGAAGGCTATTCACGTCGGCGGACACACGTGATCGAGTTATAGTGCCAACAGACATTGAATGTCAGTATGATATTTGGCATGATAAACACTAAAACATTGTAATACATCTAAAATGAACAAGAGTCGACGAAATAGACAAACACGTACATACGTTAAGTTGCTTCATTNCAATATGTGGTTATACATTGGCAAGTATTCTATTCTTCGTCAAAAGGGAGAGTCGGAGAGAGAGATCACATTCGTGATTTTCCATTGACGCAATCCGCTCTATTGGAAGACACGTGTTGCAGTAATCAGCCGTCTAGGGCATTCAGATGTGTGGAAATGGTAGAAAGAACACCTTCAAGCAAGTACACCTACACTTTTACCGCTGAATGACAAACACGATTTAATAAAGTAGGAGGAATAACGCACCGTGAAATTACCATTTACTCACAAACACGTTCATAGTATTGTGCTGAGTACATTATTTGTTACTGTGTTATGTAAAATCAATATATATTCGTCGGTATGCAATGTCGTGGTTTAAAACAATGATTGTTACGAGGACACGTGAGTTCGTAGATTTCTGATTTTGGAAAATAGAAGTATTTGAGTCGGTCATTTTCCGATGTGTTTGTGTTAAAATCTTGGATCGGTCAAGCCACGAAATCAACAACAATTAATGCCCGCCCACGAATAATAATGATTTTACAATATATGCATCAAAGTTGTAAATAGCTAAAGAGTTTATGTATTCGTAATCATTTTTTTCTGACATAAATAAATAACTACACAATGATTTGCAAATAAAAAAGAAATGGCTGGCTACACGAGTAAAATTTTAACGGGGTAAGGATGACAATATTTTGGACGCCAATATATATGCGGATGAGACTTGAATATACCATAAACTAAAATGTTTTTGCATGCTAAATTAAATAATGACATCAAACAATAATCAATGAAAACCTTAACGTTTGCCGTAAACTTAAATTTAAGTTTGCCAAAATTCATGCTTATACGTTGTTTATAAATGGCCTTAATTTAGGTAATATTTCGGCTATGCTTAGAAAACACTGACGTTAGTCTAATTGGTCAATAGTTTTTTAAGCGGGGTAAAAGATTTATTTTACGCATAACTTTTTTCTGAGATACAATTAATGATCTTGACGTTTTACTATCTGATGTGTTTTATTTTAAGCCCATGAGTATACATACATATAATACACAATGTAGTTAAAAGTGCTCAATGACATACAGGCATATAAATATACTATTTTAAGCAATANACTGCTACTGCTACTACTACTACTACTACTACTACTACTACTACTTCTTCTACTACTTCTACTACTACTACTACTACTAGGAGCATACAAACCACAGTCGTAACTTGACAGCTGAAAGACCGAGTGAAAATAGTGCACGCGTTTTTGTATCAGAGTTAGGGAATATTGTAAAAGAATCGTTCGCCAGTTTGTTCGTCGGTCTATCCGTCCGTTTTAAGCCATTTCCTTCGTCCGACAAACGGTCAATAACTTTTATTTTACCAAATTGACTCACTGTTTAAAATAGTTTGGATCAACAATTCCAATGCAAATGGCAACACAGACATTTTTTATTTTTACCAAACATTGCCCTTTTGTATATTACGCTACACCCGAAACGGGATTAATAGTAAATGCTTTGCCCATCGATGGTTGATTCGTATTATGTTTGTTCTGTCCGCTTGACTTCTTTGAGATATATTAATATATGATATGATTTTATTCAGAATACATTACGCTTTAAGCCCATGAGTATACATACATAAAATACACAATGTATTTAACAGTGGTCAATGACATACAGGCATATAAATCCACTATGCATACTATTTTAAGCAAATTAATGTACAATTTATAACGAAAGAATTGGTAACTTTAAAGACATGCATATTCAAGATTAACAGCTATTATTAACATTTATATAATAAGGTAAGTATAAAATATGCAAATTGTATAGTCGTAACTTATTCAAAACAAACTTAAATATTCTAACAATGTGTATACAGATAGCTTTTGTTGCTATGATTACAAATAGACAGTACTATATGGAGAGAAACTATTGATAATATAATTCAGTTCTCAATTTAGCTGCTTTAAAAATAAATGTTGCAAGATTTTTATTGTTTTAGCGTTGTCAGTTTGTAAAAGTTCGATAAATTGTATCATATTTGTGCGATTCCAATAATATATATGTATATATTGTTTTCTTAGACTATAAAAAACTGGACATTCGAGTAAGAAATGGAGCTCGTCTTCGAGAACGTTACAATGTTAACATTTTCTGTTTTCATAGGGTGTTTTTTTCAGGCTTGTGCCATCACCCTGCTACGACTTCAAGTCTGTGAGCAGATACTCTTAGACACGTAAACTCGAATATAAATTTTGAAAGATTTACAATATTGAGATAAAGCTGAAATCTAAAAATTCCTTAAATGCAGTAGTTTTTACCCCTTGTCGTTTGTTGTAACTCTGTTATCCAATTCTTAACATAAATATCAGATATGCGTTGTTTAACAGTGGATATAAAACAATTCACGTCTCCAACTCCCTGAAAAATCCATGCCTCACCGAAACCTAGTGTATTTAATAAATGTTTAACTGATTTTACCCAAGAATTGGTTCTGGCTAAAGTTCAAGATCATGTAATAACACATTATAAACAATTTTAATATATTTAACATCATCAGATTGTAATATTTTATCCAAAATTTTAAAACATGAACAATCCGTTTATTTATAAGGGGGAAACGCCCAAGTTCCCCGTAAATGAAATTATTTTGGGTTTGAGATCGGACACCAAGCACCTGTTTACAATAACGTAGGTGTATTCTTTCAATTTGGATGATATTGTTTAATCCCAAAACTAATTTAAAATTGGTTCAATAAGCTTATCGAATAATTCGAGGCTATGGCTCACTGAGATATATGTAAATTTCGCCAAATTTAATTTTAACTTAAAAAGTGCTTTAAGGGCCTGCCCTGAAAGCGCATCATATGTTTCTGAAAAAGATACCCCCGTTGTGAATAGTACTTCAAGATATGTAAATTTATTAACAACTTCTAGCTCATTTCCTCGATATGTAAACTTCATATTTTTCCTATTTTGTCCACCTTTTTTTAAAGACCATTATCTTTGTTTTATTGATATTTACACTGAGTTGCCATTTCTCACAATACACATCTAACAAATCTAATCCATTTTGTAAACCAACTTCCGATTCCGCAAAGAGAACAATGTCGTCAGCATACAACAATAAACAATATATTTAACATGCCAAGATCAACGCCTTCAAATTTGTTTAGAAAGTGTTCCTCGATGTCGTTTAGATACATTGAAAATAAAAAAGGCGATTATGATTCTCCTTGCCTTACCCCTAAAAAACAGATAAACGATTCATGACTGATTTCGTTATTATATTTTATTTTTAATTTAACCACATTATACATTGATCTTACTATATTCAAAATTTTACTTCGTATGCCTAGTTTTATTAGTTTGTACCAGATAATATCTCTCGCGACAAAATCAAATGCCTTTGTAAGATCAATAAATGCCGTATACAGTTTCATCTTTTGATTTAAAATATGAGTAATTATACCTGGCAAGACGAATATATTATCAATTGTTCCCATGCTTTTCCGAAATCCGGCTTGGGCTTCTATGTAAACATTATATTTGTCCCCCCAAACACTTAATCGATTGTTAATGATTTTACTAAATAAGTTTCCTATAGTGCTTAACAATGTAATTCCTATGTAATTGACCGTATCGTCTAAATCGCCTTTCTTATGTATAGGGACAATTAACCCTTCGCTCCATGCCTCTGGGAAATAACTTAAGTTGAAAATTTTATTAAAAAGTACAAACAAAACCTCCAAAAAGGGATTTTCGGAAACACCATGTTTTAAAAACTCATTAAGTACATAATCCGGACCTGCCGACTTACCAGATTTTAGACAAATGCATGCTTTTTTAATTTCGTCACGTGTAATCTCAATATTTAACTCTTCAAACATTACGTGTAATTCGTCATTCAAATATCGCTCATTTAAATTAATAATGGCTTCGTCTGGTTGATAGAAGTGTGAATTTGGATCATTTATTGATTTAAAATATCTTAAAAAGTCATCTGTATGCAATGAACTTGATTTAATTGGCTTTACTGATCCTTTTAACATATTCCAATATATCTTTGCATCTGAATATCTATTTTGTTCTAGAAATTTTGTCTGTTCAGCATAAACATAATAAAGACAATACAAACATTGGTTTGTTCCCAATGTATAATACTTTTGTTTTACACTGTTCTACTGTAAATATTAGAAATAATTTGACAATCTGACTACAATGTGTAGCTTTATATTTGAAAACATAATATACACAATAAAAACATTGGTTTTTGCACTATGTATACAACTCTTTCCTCATCAATCTATTGTATATTATAAAACTAATACTAGTTATACAAAAAAACGAGTGTATTATTATGTTTTTTTGGTCATATTAAGTGTTGTGCCATTGATATTGTTGGTCTACTTTGATATGCGTTCTACTAGACAGTTTATGCTATGATTATAAGCGAAATGTCATTTTGCTCATATAAAGTGCTTTTTCATCGTTATTGTCGGCCCATATTGATATTCGTTCTGGTAGAAAGTTTATGCTTTGACTTTGTAAGTGAAGTATAATAGATTCTAAATTTAAAGCATCCTCAGTCAATTTTAACCCACTTTCAATATTCAGCGTGTAGATCTCAAACGGTGTTTTAGAAGTTATTAAATGATTCAATGTATCTTACTCGTGTCTATATATTTTTTTCAATGTAAAAATTACAGCATAGGACAAATTTTCCATTAACGGCAAGCAGAGGTTTTTGCGCAAACCTTTTATTTCTTAAATACAATATGCACTTTAAGTGTAAATCCCATTGTTATAAGCTAAAGTACATTGCACTTTTGTGTTAATATACTGTTAACCTATATTTTATAGTGAGAAGCCTCAACTATGGTTTTACCTCTGGAACCATGTCAGTTACTCAGAAACAAGGTTTAATCACAATCATACCTAAAGATAGTAAACCCAGACATTTTCTGAAAAACCTAAGGCCATTAACGCTNCAAGGCATTTGTATAAACTACGTGCACTGGTGATGTAAGTTTAGGAAATACTGTTAATAAGGTTTGATTTTACTGATGCTGGGTTTTAATTCAATTAAGCGTGCTTCCGAAAGTTGTAGTTCTTCTCTATGATGAATATAAACCACTTTCCAACCTGTTTAAAACCCCACTTTTTGTATCAACCGCTCGAAGACTGTGCCCCAGCTTTAACCATATTGAAAAAGTTTACTTATTGTACACATGTTCTTGTTATGTTAAGAGGTATCATAAATTGGGGCTGTACATGACTGTTTGATAATATTATGTATTGAAATCGAGATAGTGAAATGTCAATGACTAAACTTTCTTACGTGAGGGACAGCTTTGATAATATAAAGAATCAATGTGTTTTGTAGTTAGGAACACTACTTGTTTTAAACGTTTAAGATTATTAGTGTTATGGACATATCGAAGAATGCAAAACAGTTTTAGTTAGTGTATAATTTGATGACGCATGTTACTGCCACGTAACACTTTAATTGAAAATGATTGTGTAGTCCTAGATAATATTATTTCTCAAAGGAAAAACAAACATGAACAAATGCTACAAGAAGCAGCACGGATAACCACTGACGTTTCTGTATCACGGCAGAAACTATACGATGGGACTCACATTAATCCATTGAACACTTAAAGAGAGTGTTTTGTTAACTTCGTAGTAATCTTTGGAATACATCAATGGGTATTTAGTTGCACGCTTTTCAATAGGCTTAGGTAAGGCAGATAATTGATGCTAATTGTTTACTAATAATGTGTCGCCCTACGGCTTTGTTTCGTCTCGTACTCTGGAACTAACAATTATCACCCTGTCACCCTTATCACCTTGATAATAAACTTCAGTGGACTTTTTAATCGACCATTTCCGTAATTTTCTGCAATACATTGTTATTGTAAATACTATAAACGAACATAGCGATCTGCTGTCATAATTCGCTTACCAAACTTTTTTCATTTAGCTTACTGAATGTTGCTTTTTTAAACTCGTAACAAAAGATTACATCTCGAGTTAAGGTACACTTGAGGTGGTTTTGTAATGCGTTCTTCATGCGTAGGTATTTATAAAGGTATGGAAGAACTATTTCTATGCGGTAGTAATAATTAAAACACGGAATGTAACACCAGATCAATCAATGTCGATGATGGGTTCGTTAATTTCGACATTGGAAAACAAGGAAATGTTATTTCCGGGTTGATGTTATTCTTTTCCGTATTAAATTTATTTTGTATTTAGTTACCGCCATATTGACATATTTTATTTTCCGCCTTATAGCTTGTTTATTCAAAACATAAAATGCAGACTCTATCTTAGAATGCATGTTTAACGTGAAGTGTCATAGGATAGGCAATGTCCTCAAAATTTAAAAAAACAACAACAAGAATTTGTGAAGAATGGTATTAACTATTCACGGTGCTCAGACCACTTGTTCCCCAATATATATATGCGAAGTTGATTATCAGATCGTAAATAACTAATAATCTGTTCGCAGTTGGTCCATTTCGTTATGAAACAAGGACACAACTCATTTAGGTGCATGACCAATTTACTCTATATTGTCTAGTCCTATATCACGTCAAGGTTCTTCTATCACGTGCATGGAGTGGCTGTGCTAATTCAGCGTCAACTATGGTGTTGTATCTTCTACTGTTATTATTAGGCCTGCATAAACTTAGTATGTGTTTGACAGATGGTCATCCTGTGCCGTTATATACAAAGTAGTTATTCCATCATAGTAACTGTGCAAAAATCGAGCGCCTTTTCGTCCAACCTTTGTTCCAGTATGTTTATCTCCTAAATGATAGTAAGAGTCATATAACGTACTTCAATATTGGCAAGAAAATTATGGTTCATAAATGATGAAATCAAACTAGGTACAGTTTGAATATTCCGAACATATTTCTTACATGCTTTAGCATGTCAGTTAAGTGTATAGGTGTAATAAAAAACACACACTCAATAATGAAGGAAATCAACATTAATTAAATACTTAATATTTACATTTTATTTTAAGTGTTGACGTTTCGGCCTCAAGGAAGTTTGCTGAGTTGTTAATGGAAGTTAAATACAAATGTTAATTGAATTAAGTTTGAAAAATGACTTCGAACTGCGCTATTAATTTGACAACTAGTATAGTCTTAAAATGAATAGCATCTTTTTGACGATTGTTAGCTTTTTGTGTCAACTGTACTTGAATTGTTTCTGTTCGGAGAGNTATACAAACGATGAAGAAGGACAAATAATGTTCTGGGAGCGACTCAAGTTGCTGATTCAATAATTGTATCTTGTAATAGCTAGTTCTTATTCATGGTTTCGTCAAATGTTTTAAAATCACCGTTTGAGTAATTTGACATAATACTGTTACACGACATTTAAAACTTGAATGAAATATTTTGCTTTATAATAGCATAACGTTTCACTTCAAATGTCATTTTTATAAAGAAACATACATTTATGAAAAAACACTAATTTAAGTTTGTTTTGCAGATGTTCATACTATTTTGGATTCTTACGATTCACTGCTTTCTTCGTACAGAACAAATTATGATTCGTTTATATGTGTATACTATGTATATCGTTATTGTATATATTTATACAGAGACATTTATGATTTTTTTATATGTTTATACTATGTGAATCGATATGTTTTATGTTTCTGTTGATATGTAATTTGCTGACATCATCTTTGTTCTAATTACCGTATCAATTCTATAATCCGTTTCGACAGGGCTTACTGATCGGTACATGTAACTATATGTAAATCGCGTGTGTTTATTGTTTATGTTCATGATTATTTCTCACTCATTATGAGCGTCTCCGCTTTTGTCATGATTTAAAACAGTTTTGTTCATGTACGTGTATGTATGTTTTGTTTACTTGTGAGTATGTGTGTGCATGTGTGTTTGTGTGTGTGTGTGTGTGTGTGTGTGTGCGTGTGCGTGTGCGTGCGTGTGTGTGTGTGTGCGTGCGTGTGTGCGTGCGGGAGTGCGGGCGTGTTTGTTTACCATTTTCGTTTGTTTTCTTTTTGTTTATTTCTTGTGAAAATATGTTGTCCTCATGAGCCTCATATGGCGTATTGGGTTGACATAAACACCTACTTACCTATGTATATATTTATTGCATGAACGATAGCATGCGTTTTTCCTCTATTACCTGTTTATTTATTTTAAATTTTTATTTCTTATAATTTTTTTTCTTTAATAAAGAGAGAGCTTCAATAAATATTATATATTATGGTTGTTTCTTTTATCATGATTTACATGTTGGTCATACTAGAAATAAACTATATAGCCGGGTTTGGAATTGTCCAGTGTACATGTTACTGTATCGGTCGCTTACGACTATCTATAAGTCTATATAAGTTTATTTTGATATTTTAAAAGCTCCGGAAGCTTTATCACACTTTAAAACCGCACTGCATTTACGTCAGATAAGGATCGCTGGCGCTACAAACGCATGTATAAACTTACTGTATGTTTTAAAAGATAATGCATACTTCAATGTGTGTGATACATATATGATATGTTCTGAAAAAACATTTGTTAAACATGTGTTATCGATTGAAAATTATAATACATTTTAAAGTATACAAACTGCTTACAAATCAATATGCTTTAATGACTTGAACGATTAACATAAATTAAAACAAACTTTCAGTGCAGTTATTGAGGGTACGAATATTTCAAAACATTTTCCTGTAAACTGTACAATATTCTACCAATGCATTTCAAAAACTTGGTGGTTGGTTTTTAATAGCCTTTACGCTTGTCATTGAGTTCAAATGAGTTCGTTTAGTGAACCGTTTGAGCGTGTTCTAGCTTATATAATGTTTTGTAAGTCAATGGCCGACTTCACCAAAGGGTCTACAGGTTTTGTCGCGCGCCCTCGGTCCGAAATGTGCATTTGTCCGTCGGCCCGCATACCAATTTATTGCGATTGTTGAAAGGGTTTGCAGATACTTTGATGAAGCTTGTCTACTTATAAAAGGCAAAGTCATGACTATGTAAAATACTTTTCCCTCTGAAATTAAAATGCAGTACACTAATATTAGAACATAAACTTTTAGAACATTTATATTGTAGCAAACGACGTGCCCAGGATTGTGTTTGGACACTTGGCAAATATACTTTTATATCGAAAATAAAAACATGACTTTGAACATTAATTGAATATTATTTTAGTTAAACCCAATAATTAATCACTCAGCCTTGCGTGCTAAACGTGACCTCAACAATATGTCGGGATTCTAATGAGGTGGGAATGAGCACCCGATATAGCATATGTATTTATACTTTAAATTTCGACATGTCATCTTTTGGGAAACCTTCTCAAAAGATAATAGTTCGGAATAAAAACATAATAAGTTTTATTCATTTTCAAAAAAACTCTGTTTCAAATCGGAATTCCAGAAAGTTGGAATGGAATGCTTGGGAATCCAAAGAACAACGTGCAAAAATGGTAAACAAGATACTAAGATTGACGCATTATACATTGAACACATTTTTTAATTCCTCTTTCGCAGAAAGTAAAACATTATTTATACTTTTGTAAACGCCTGTGGCAGTCAACATAAAATACATCTAGTTACTAAAAAAAATATTCAATTTATTGGTTTTAAATCTTATACAACATGCCTAAATTTAAACATTTCAGATTCTACCAAACGAGTCAAAAGTCCGCCGCTATGTCTTTTAACAGCCCCTACAGGTGTGCATTTAAAGGTGTTTCCACGCCGAAAATCACACAACGATTTTTTTTATCGAAATGCAATAATCGGACACGTATACAGATATTTAGACTTGTAATATAGAGCCTTTTAAGGCACACTACCCCTCCGGGCACCATATGCACTTCTGCTGGTAATTCTTTCTCTGGGTACAACCGGAGACGGAAATGGTCAATTAGGATATATGCTAATCAATGTCATGATAATGATCTTCATTATGACATAATTAGTAAATAGACGTTATATTCAAAGAGGACCTATAACATGGGAGTCGTTGTTTATTTGTTGTGTACTTTTGAACGTGTATGTAGTGTAGGAGCTGTTTTCGTTATCAAACTGAAATACTCCAAACATGTGTAGGTTCATTGTGTTTGTCCTTACGCAATCGTATTGGGGACTTATTGTTTATTCCGTCGGTCCTTCTTTCCGCCAAAACCGTGTGTGGAATATAACTCAACAAATTGTGGCAACAATTGCTATGAAAAAATAAACGACCTTTATAATATAAGAATGCATCTTGCTCAGATGGAAGCACAAACTAATCTTCAACCTTATCGATTTGGGTCAAGATCAAATGCCTATATTAACAGATGGCATATATCTGCAAGGAACATATAAGGTTACCGTATTTCGGAATATAAATATGGCGTGTTTAGTTTAGTTTAGCACCTGACGCGGCTGACAAAATAGCGTGACATGCGCAGAATGTTGAATTGACATTAATTTGTAATTACATGCAGTTGTTCTCTTTCCTGAAGTTGTGTTTAATAATGTGTACTTATGTGAACATACATTTGCAATTTATATTGGTGTTATCCAGTTAAACATACTTGGAGAACATATTGACAACTATACTTCGGTAGTGGACGAGAAATATTAACGATAGTTTCATATCTATAAATTTGTTTTTAAATAATTAAAAAGATTATGTATGGCATATCTTTGATCAGTGTTATCTGTGAAAGTTAAGTTATATATTTAACTGCAAAGTTGATAATACGTTTTATTCTGTTATAAAGTGATGGATGTTGATATATTTAAGTTGCTGCGGAACCGTTTTGTCATTTATTTGATAACCGTATGATATTATATAACTTTCTAGTCCGTGACAAAAACCTAGTACTTTTAATAAATAAGTAAAAACGTTATGCCGTATTTCAGTCATAAAAATGCCATTTTTCAAAAAATGTCTAGTGTGTTCATCCCTAATGACTTTTTCACTTTGTCTCATAAAGAAAATTTTCAGAGTTTCAAAACTTTGAATTGAATTGTGCTTATATTTAATAATTATTAACATGAATGTATATGCATTATCAAGAACGAACAATGCTGGAAAGTTATCTTATTCGGAAGTCTGTTTGTTCTCTTTCAAACGTAGCGAACATTGGTATTATTCAGTAACATAATGATGTTGCATTAATCTAGATATTTAAACGTTAACCAGTTAGCAACCTTCACACCCATTTTTAATTAAAACATTGATGAAAAACCACAAACTCAAATCGGGATTTGATTGGGGGGTGAGTATGCTTGGAATGCCAATCAACAACGTGACTATGCTCGCAAAAAATTTTTTTTAGTGATAAAGCATATTCACACGGCTTTATATCTGGTAACTTATGTCTTACAACCATTGCATTATTCCTCAAAACTTGCTATGTAAATGCGAATACTACACCATTTTCCAGAAATACACGTCACATACCTGGGATAGATCATGTCCTATGTATTTTCACAGAAATGTGATTTCTTATCCAATTAAAGTCATACTGAAGAAAAATCCAAGCCATCTTTCGATCACATGCAGAGTGAACGAATCATAATGTTTACTTAAAACTTGGAGTCATAGCTTAGTGTTAGTGACCCAATTTAGTGAAGAGTAATTGGTGTAATTTCTGTATGTTGGCCGCAATTCGAAGTGCGTTAAACTCGATCTTACATGTATTCTTGTTCATAATCGCAGTTAAATTGTATGCTTATTTACGATTTTCAGGTAGGTAGTGTCGAATACAAGTAGAAGCATAACCCATTCCACAATATTTAGTTAATGTTGTTAAGAGATGTACTGGTATGAAACCCAGGTAATTATCGCGTGTTTCGGTGCTATACACTGAGCACGTAAAAAACCCAATGGATCTATTCGCAAAGAGCTAGGGTATCGCACCCGGATTCCTTGTATCTCAATACTGTCTCTTCTGCTTGCTGTCTCTTCAGCAAAAAGCCAAAGGACCCCATTGGAAATAAGTGCTTGCATGTTCATGGGTTATCCTTGACTGCAAGGTCAAAAGAAATACATACATACATACATACATACATACATACATTATTTATGCATTTTTTTTTCTTGTGTAAAACAGACAACCACTGAGTGTATTTTTCTTCTGTCGGAATAGTGATTTCATACATTAATTTTCTTTGGCCATGAGCATGCTAAGCCAAGATCACTTGAACGGATTGTGTTTGCTCTATATGAACAATGTTTTCTCTGTAAAACTTCAAATGCATACAATAATGTATCAGGTGTTTGGTAAATAAAAATAATACAGACAATGCAAACTGTAGATTTGGATTGTTTACTCCCAATATACATCCATATACATGTACTGTTCAACTAACAAAACGTATATATTGTCCCTTTAAACGTACAATTTTATATCATTGGAAAGTTTGCACTATCTGCATATATGTTTAAAAGTTGTATTAGCGACATAGCAATGTCAGTTTAACCAGAACAAACACTGACAAAAGGTTTTCCCGACAATAAAAATAGCACTGTAAGTTTATCAAGCGCTATAGATAATACAGTGAACTTTCCATTAGCTGGCGAAAATACATCTCCTACAATCTGGAGTCACGTGGACAATATTCAAGGTTTACCAGTTTTAACCGACGATGGGCGGCATGTGAAAATCTACACATGTGGGTTCCCCAAAAATACAACTACGAATACATATTGGTTCAAAGGTTACTTTTGCAATAATAAAGAGTGTCTAAGTGCAATAATATGTGAAAGTTGAGTCATTGCATTTTTCAGAGGATGATATTTCGCAAATATTTTTCTTGCTTGTTTTGTAAAAATATGATATAATATTTTGTTAAGGCTAAACCTAGAGCAATTCCACATTTCGCAAACTATATTATCCTGTATTGGACAACAGTAAAGATGTTTATGACAATAAAGGACAAACATGCATGATGGTTACGAAGGATTGCGTATATGTAAAGACTAGATGAAAATACAGCTAAAGAATGCGATGCAATTAGACGGAACAGAAAAGCGTATGTTTACATAACAACCGCCATAATAACATAAGAATAAGCGATAAAGCAGTATATTTGTCCTGCAGTTGGACACTGCGACACAGTTGTTACTGAACGAATAAAGACAGTACATGTGGTGTGGACTAAATATAAAGCTCTGGTCGGCATCGAAAAGAACGCTTTAGATCTTACAAACTCATCTACACAACTAGGGAGAGCTAAAATTGTGATCACCAGGGCTACCACACGGTAGGGAACAGCATCGCCGCTTGTGATTCAGGCGTATGTTGTCGACTTGAAGGACTTCACGTATACCAGGAATAAGAATTGAACCCTACACGATTTTATTGCAATCAGCATAAGGAAGATAAAGTGTGGAACATGCTAAAAAAAAGTTTAGTGCTTGTTTCATAGGACTTAACCTGAAACAACTTAACCTTTGGAAAATGAAGGGTTTCTTGTTGACACATTACGGCGAGCCATGTTGGGTCTATATATATACATTTTGGTGACATTGTTTAAAAGCGGATCAGTACGCAACTATTTCAGTATTTCAGTAATTTTATCAGAGGAAGAAATGTGAATAATATATTTAACGATACCTTGTGCTGATTATATCTGAACGTTTAGCAAACACACGTCGCTTTGTTGATTAATATGTTTACGTGCATTCTTTATTTAAATTATAGACAGAAAAGAACGTATTTTCGTGCCAAACATTTGTATTACTGAAAAAAGATAATAATGTTTGCCTGGTTCATAAATGCACAATTCAGTTTTTCTTAT
Organism: Dreissena rostriformis; assembly: GCA_007657795.1. Classification (NCBI taxonomy): domain Eukaryota; kingdom Metazoa; phylum Mollusca; class Bivalvia; order Myida; family Dreissenidae; genus Dreissena; species Dreissena rostriformis. The sequence continues at coordinate 11,177 of VMBQ01005547.1, read as the reverse complement.
GTTTGCAGATGAAGACGGATTTTTCGCGTGATCGTAGCAAGGGTCGTACTCGGTGATTTTTTGTCATCACGTTGGCGAGAAGCACAATACCTTCAACAGCGCATCAATCCCCCTTGCATAAATTGCCTGGAAACGCAGCGCATGAAAATACATAAACAGACAGAACGAGATTTCAGTCAGTTGTATTCACGGTTGGATTATTTCGGGAGTTTGTAGTCTTTGCCGACTTGCAGGCATATCCAGAATATACCATATACTACAACACCCCTACCAACTTATCCTTTTAACAGACTTCGATCGTATTCAGATACGCTCTTACTTGTATAGAATCAGTATTTTTACCAGTGTTTAGGATAAACTTATGCTTAGGCTGTGATGTACGCAGATACTCAGCCTTGAAGGGATAAATTGACACTATGTAACATTTTAACAGTATTTTCAGTTGTATCAGATTTAAGAGCCGAAGAATTTTATTGCATTTTTAGTGAATTCGAAAATATGCCGTGTGTCAAGCAATTGAATGTATTTGGCCATCTTGCATATCCAATTCAAGAATGAGGCTTCTTACAACGAAATCCAATTTTGCAGCATATTTAATGGAGCGTCCACAGTTTGATTTTTTTTAAGTACCCTCAGTTTGCATAAGTGCTTTAAACTATCATGTAAGTAATGAAGAAATGCATTTTTGCATGGGCTCGGATTAGCAGGAGAATTGCAAATTGATGTTGAATTCCCGAACCTGTCGCGGAAAGTGGTGAAATTGGAATCCAACGTTTGGTTTATAAGACATGTTCAAGTTATAGTGAAACTGCGTTTGCATACTTAATTTGCCCACATTTTAGTGTATCCCCAGGCATAACAATTTTGAAACGGTGTTCGGATTTTTCAGTTGTTGACATTATGTCGTACGCAAACAGGCTCGAACCCAGACCGCGCCAGACCGGTGCCGAAGATCCCAAAACCCCCCGCAGATTGGTTCCTTATATTGTGATGATCGAGTCAGCGGGCACGTGATGTTCCTGTCCCGTTTCTGTCCCACAACCTGATTCCCGATGTTGTGGTATTTAACGCACCGGGTTAAACAAACTAGCCATGCCGCTTCCAATACGAGTGGCTTGTTCGTTGTACTTACTGTACTTTTTATGATCTAACCTGAATATTTTCAGAAGTTTTACTTTGCTTTTATTCAGGAGATTTAACGTTAACGATGTATCAGTCGGTTTTAACGAGATTCTGATGTTAATGCCATACATATTGGCGATTTGTGTTGATATTTTAAAAATAAGCGGTACCGGTTCATTAACGTGTGTGTTTTATTGTTGAATGTATGAAAAGTGACTATAACTATTCTATTGCCACATTACTGCGTTGCATGTAGACACCGTTTTTTTACAGTTAACACACTAATATAAAATATTGAAGGGAAAGTTTGTGGGTATGAGGTTGATTGTAATTTTCTGCATTTAGAAAATAACTAAAGGTTATTTTCTGTGTATATATCCCTTTAATATAATGAGCAGAATAAAATGGATATGTATGTATGTTGCACGTTGAAAGCACAAACATCTCTGTTTCGTGTCATGTTTAAAGACCTTTTACGAAAGTGTACTATTATGAATCAATGTAAGTTCTATGAGGGATTTAAGTCTAATCAAATGTACATGTTAGTAAACTCAATATTGGTTTTCACACGCTTTAAGTCAATATGAATGTTTATTAATGTTTATGTCAATGGAACTATGTATTAACAAACCATGTTATTTACCTAAGATATAAGGAAGGTGAAATAAAATTGCAAGCTCAAATTTTGAAATACAAGAATTGTTTTAGTTACTATGAGTACTCGTAGATGTTTTCGCTGCAGTTTTAGTAATATCAGAAATAGTGCTTGTACATTGTGAAAGTAATAGAAGGCTTGCACGGTTGATCATATTACAAATGTTTACACGAACAGTTGGTTGTTCGTTTAATTGTATTCAAACAATACAGTTCAATACAATAACACAATCCAGACATCTCTGTTTTGCAAAGACTTTCAATACTATAATTGATCTTCTTATTTTAGCTGTTAAAGTAATTTTTTAAGAATAACTACCAACAATATGATCTCACTTTGCCCATCTTATTTGCTATAATTCAATACGTATTTTGTTTTCTTATGGAATGCCATCCATAATATCATGTTCCTGTCTGCTGTAAGTTCTTTAAATTTAACTTTTTTTTATACTAAGCAAAGCAACATAGCGCTTGAGCTATTTCCGTCACAAACGAAATAGTATGTCATGTTAACTAGATAGTAGACCATATTTAATAAATACAATCCCTTTTGCTGGTGTTATACCTAATACTGATGAATTGAATGGGCTTTAATACAACTGATGCATTTAAAGAGGCTCAAACTAAGTGTGCTTTCACTGATCAACGATATTCTACATGAAACTGAATAGTGTTTTTTTTTATATATAATAGCCACATTTAGCTTGTTAGTTTAGTGTACATTTATTTGCATGAGTTGGTAAGGTCATATTAAAAATATAAAAAAAACTATGTTTTCTTATCTTCTGAGTGACATATGGTTTGTGTTAAAATTATATAATATTATGAATGTTTTCGTCGAATCTGAAAAACAAGCAACACAAGATTGCCGTTACGCCACTTTACGGGGTGCCATTACGAAACGGAAGGGTTCGACAATATAACTATAACTATTAAATTGAATGCACCATCATGGAAACACAATTTAACTTTTGAAAATTCATGTTTATCAAGATTATATTATGGATGTGCCTCTTGAATAAAACATCATTTTACTTTTGAAAATTCATGTTTTTTAATTATCAAGATTATATCATGGATGTGCGTCTTGAATAACTTAAATGTCCATTGAACGCATTCTAATGATAAAAATACCGTTATTAACAAGTAACGCTTCTTTGTTTACGGGTTTCCATTCTTCTATTAAAATGTCCCAACACAAGAATATTTCATTGCATTTATGACACAGTTATATGTTATTTACATTTTACATTGCACAATCTTATATATTACATATTAAAATACATCTATTCGGAACAATGCTTAAACATGTTATCGATCTTTTGATAATTTTCTTAGTTATTTGGCGTTTTACAATATTATTGCGACCTTTTCCTGAATTGCACGAGGAGGATCTGAATGTTAAACTTTATGATGCTATGTCTCTATTTTTTTATATCAAAGACGAGAACATATGCCATTGAAGTGAATAGCTCTGGGCTAATTGGGAGGGTTGGAGCTTTATAAAATCGTTTTTTTTAAACCCAAATGATTTGCATCGCACGTTCCAAGGCAGTGACCGCATTTATTCAGTTTTTGTGTGTTTGTTGTGTATTTGTATGTCTTTTTTTTATTATTCATTGTTTATAAATTGGTGTTTGTTTTCCTCCTTTGTTTTTTTCTATTGATAACTTTATTGCAATGAATCACTTGCCTAAAATAAAGGAACTTTGAGTGATGATTAAAATGCTATCCTGCTGATGCAACTAGATTTTCACTTTATTTATATAACAGTAAATTTGTGTGTGCCTCACTGTTTTGCAATCGGTTCCTTGCCATAAAAAGATGACAACATGGTTTAATAAGGTTTCTTTCCTGCTGTTTTACTTCGGGCTTATTTGGCATGCATATTCATTTTTTTTGAGCCACCATGATCTCAATAAAACTGTTTGACTGTAAGAAAAAACAATGCAATACAGTCTTTACAATTGTGCATTTATCGTTAGGATAAACTCTTCTCACCGAACTGCTTTTATCAATATATCAATTCAGTGTGGTGCGTCCATATTACCTCCTATTGCGATTTGTTGAGTGTGACGTACTTTTGCCAAGCTTGTTATATATGGAAATTTGTGTGTTGTTAATGACGCTTCAGATGAGAGTTGAGACCCTTCTGTTGCTGTGGTTTACCAGTCGTTAAATCTCTATTATATTGATGAAATATAGACTGTCTTGGATGCTAAGCATCCCGTATGTTAACGTATTTCTCTGATGACATGTCAACATATTGGTCTCATCGAGAAGCCATGATAAATTATGAATCTATAAGGAATGTTGATCAGATCCTGACCAGCGTCTGTAGATTACGTACTGTTTCTGGTCGCGTCTTTACACGCATACACAACTCGTCGCAACGATGTTAACATCTATTACGATCCATTCATCGTAACGGCAGAAACAGCAATTGTTATGTATATTGTTGTACATGTGTAAGACTTATGTTGCACGTGATGAAATACAACAATCGACCAGTCGGCTATGTTTCTAAAGCACACAATTTAATTCAGTCCGAACAGATTTTAAAACAAATCTTTTCAACATATTTGCGCAATGGAACACTAACATAAAAAAAGTCAACACTATTCGCATATTTCCATGTGATCATGCAGCGCGACGAAACCATACCCGCAACTAGCCCAGATGTGTAAGAGCGTAATGGATCATTGGTTTACAAAAAAACAAATGTATGAACTAGTGTAATATAAGACCATGCGAAAAATTAAGTTTATACCCTGAACCGTTTTTAAGAATAATAAAATTGTTCGTAAGAAATGCGATTGGATATAATGGAGAAATAAAATGTCCATAAATCGTCTCTGTGCATTTAGTTTTTAATATAAAATGCGATTCATAATCTTAATAAAATATTGAGCGATCGAACATATATGCTTCTTTCCTAAATATGCTCATGGTTAAGTCACAGCCATTTGTCAAAACGATCTGAATACATACACTGCTTATTGTTTTACGATTCAGGCTTCCTTGTTCTATGGGATGGAAAGTGGACGGGTTTTTATCAGTGAAGATATCAAACATTGCCTTTACACATATACATGCATTTCAATAAATTCATATGTGCCCGTACATGTATATGCATGGCTTACACACGCGATTTTGATAAAATAGGCAGATGTTAATCTGCAGAAGAAATGAACTATAAAAACACTACTGAGATATAATATCATATTAGAGCGTTTTGTTTATGTCGATGCAAACATCGCATGCAACTTTCTACTCATTAACTGACCATATGGTTAATCTAGACATTAACTGATCGTCAAATTCCAACACCGTAATGACCTGTCAAATTAAGTTTAACATTTAAACAATTGTGAAACCTGATACCAAACCGGCTTTGACTTATTTATATATGTATCGTTCCACAAGGACATATACAATTAATACTGTGTATGCATCCATGTAACTGCGATGTTATGTCTGGGTGCTTAAGGCATAAAGAGGCGTTATATAATAATAAAATATAATAAAAATATCAATTTGCTTAAACTACGGGTTTTTATCAGTGAAGGCATCAAACATGGCCTTTACACATATACATGCATTTGAATCAATTCTAATGTGTCCGTATATGCATGGCTTACACACGTGATTTTGATAAAATACAAAGATGTTAAATTGCAGAAGTAATGAACTATAATACAAATACTGAGATATAATATCATATTAGAGCGTTTGTTTATGTCGATGCAAACATCGCATGCACCTTTCTACTCATTAACTCAACATATGGTTAATCTAGATATTTAACTGATCGTCAAATTCTAACACTGTAAGGACCTGTCAAATTAAGTTTAACATTTTACGCATACTGAGGCGTTATATAATAAAAATATCAATTTGCTTAAACTACACACTGCCTAAACATAATAATATATAACTGTCCCACAAGCATGCATAAAACGAAAGTAAAACCACTATTGGTATTTACATTTTCTTTTTGTTATTTTCAAGAATTGTTGCCGTCTTTAGAGAATGATTAATTTAAGTGTATTTGATAATGCTGTTTAGTTCAATCGTGATACATCGACAATTTTCGGAATCCTCCGTAAGATCGATCGCGTGTCTATTGAGGGCCACTTGCCCTGATACACTCAACTCGTGATACGTCGCTTGTTAATAAGGCTATATATACGACGCGCGTTGAACTAGAGCCAAACTTTCTGTCGAAATTTTGATCAAAGGAGCACGGTAAACGTTCAGGTGTTGTGGACTTCGACCATTTATACAAATACTTTACTTGTCAGATACTATTTAATCATATTATTGATCACGTTTCAAAATGAATTTACGATGTTAACAAAATCATTCACAACACAAGTCAAACTGGATTCCTCACATTTTGCGATGTAAAACAATTAATATTTGTTTAGTTTAGGGATGGGAATCGACTAAACAATGGGTTATTTATGCTACTACAGAATATCACTGCCGATTGTAGTACCGGCTTTAAAGACCTTAGACGACAGGAAATATATGAAATTGTTTTACAAAAATTAATGACTGTGTATCAATGCAGCACAAATGCAGAAAGAAAACTCTTTATTATTCACAAAGGAACTTATATTGTTAACAATTTTCCTAGCCAAAAGTGATATTTTGCTTGTTTGAATGTAAAGTATATATTCTGTTTTGAAGGAAAATTATTTTGTCTTTTACCAAACTTTCAACAATTACCTGATTATGCTTTTCTGTCCTTGTTTATAATCTATTAGAAGTAATGTTTAACAAACTAAAATATATTATGGCATCTGATTTACTTTTAAGTCTCTGTCGTTATGTGTGAATGTGTTAACTCAAAATAAATATATTGACATGATTGAAAACCGAAACATTATTTGCATACATGGCCTCGTTGTCTGCGATGGTAGAACTGCATTCAGTTTTATAAACTGCGTAAGAATTATCCGGATTCTGGCCATGGTCAAGCTGTTTCAACTGCTGCGAGGCGATCTTTTGACGAGTTTCAATATTATATTTTAGTACTTATTTGTATGGCTTAAACGATATAAATCATATAAACTACTGATAATTATAGTGATATTANCTGTAGATTACGTACTGTTTCTGGTCGCGTCTTTACACGCATGCACAACTCGTCGCAACGATGTTAAAATTTATTACGATCCATTCATCGTAACGACAGAAACAGCAATTGTTATGTATATCGTGGTACATGTGTAAGACTTATGTTGCACGTCGGCTATGTTTCTAAAGCACACAATTTAATTCAGTCCGAACTGATTTTAAAATAAATCTTTTCAACATATTTGCGCAATGAAACACTCACATACAAAAGAAAATCAACACTATTCGCATATTTCCATGTGATCATGCAGCGCGACGAAACCATACCCGCAACTAGGGCTGTGACGGGTACCCGAAATATCCGATGATATCGGATCCAACTTCAGATTTGCGGGTACGGATCCACCCCTGGAAATTTCGGTTACGAATATTAATTTTCATAGTTGTATGTAACCTAGCGCTGTTTTCACGAATATTGTTTTTTATACAGACTGGTTCTGTTTAAAAGATAGAAGGTACGTATAATAGTCGATATTTATGGACGTGTGACAGTCAAATAGCAGATCATTCGAGATCCTTCGGCTTTTATTAAATAAAGTACCGATTTTCGCGACATGTCGGGTCGGACAATTTACGAGTCTGGATTGTCCTCCCCAGTATGGGAGTATTTCAGCTTTTACATGAAAACGGCAAAAAAAGTACTGGATAAATCAAGTGCCATTTGTAAGATATGCAAAGTACCCCTTTTACAGAACAGGTACTACGTCAAATCTAAAAAAACACATCGAATCACGCCATACCCATAATAAGTTAAAACCTGCAGCGGCTACAGGTAGTGTTGAAACGCCTTGTAGTAATTGAACTGTTTGTGAATTGGGGTTTTTTTTCTCAGAAAAAAAAATGTAAAACGAGAACTTTGTTATGTTTTTGGTTATAAATGTTTTTTTTTAGTCAATTGTACTTTGTAAACATTGATTTCTTTAATTTAGACAGAAAATTCTCATTTTCTCTTATCTGAGGGATCCGGATCCGAAAAACTGCAAGAAACCTTATTTGGATTCGGATTCGGATCCGAACATTTTTTTTGGATTCGTCACAGCCCTACCCGCAACTAGCCCAGAAAACGTGAGAGCGGTAGATCATTGGTTTACAAAAAACAAATGTATGAATTAGTGTAATATAAGACCATGCGAAAAATTAAGTTTATACCCTGAACCGTTTTTAAGAATAATAAAATTGTTCGTTAGAAATGTGATTGGATATTATGGAGTTATAAAATGTCCATAAATCGTCTCTGTGCATTTAGTTTTTAATATAAAATGCGATTCATAATCTTAATAAAATATTTAGCGATCGAACATATATGCTTCTTTCCTAAATATGCTCATGGTTAAGTCACAGCCATTTGTCAAAACGATCTAAATAAATACACTGCGTATTGTTTTACGATTCAGGATCCCTTGCTTGGGCATTTTAAAAAGCGATCTTCATTGTACATGTTAAAGCGGATAACCGTAGATTAATACAAGTACTATTGGGTGGAAGGTGAACGGGTTTTTATCAGGGAAGGCATCAAACATGGCCTTTACACATATACATGCATTTGAATCAATTCTAATGTGTCCGTATATGCATGGCTTACACACGTGATTTTGATAAAATACACAGATGTTAAATTGCAGAAGTAATGAACTATAATACAAATACTGAGATATAATATCATATAAGAGCGTTTGTTTATGTCGATGCAAACAACGCATGCACCTTTCTACTCATTAACTCAACATATGGTTAATCTAGATATTTAACTGATCGTCAAATTCTAACACTGTAATGACCTGTCAAATTAAGTTTAACATTTAACGCATAATGAGGCGTTATATAATAAAAATATCAATTTGATTAAACTACACACTGGCTATACATAATAATAAATAATTGTCTCACAAGCATGCATTAAACGAAAGTAAAACCACTATTGGTATTTTCATTTTCTTTTTTTTTATTTTCAAAGAATTGTTGCCGTTTTTAGAGAGTGATTAATTTAAGTGTATTTGATAATGCTTTTTAGTTCAATCGCGATACATCGAAATTTTTTGGAATCCTCCGTAAGATCGATCGCGTGTCTATTGAGAGCCATCTTGCCCTGATACACTCAACTCGTGATACGTCGCTTGTTTATAAGGCTATATATACGACGCGCCTTGAACTAGAGCCAAACTTTCTGTCGAAATTTTGATCAAAGGAGCACGGTCAACGGTCATTTGCTGTGGACTTTGACCTTTTATACATTTGTTTTACTTTTCAGATACTATTTCGTCATATTATTGACCACTTTTCAAAATGAATTTCCGATGTTATTAAAATCATTCACAACACAAGTCAAACTGGATTCCTCACATTTTGCGATGTTATACAATTAATATTTGTTTAGTTTAGGGATGAGAATCGAAAAAACAACGGGTTATTTATGCTATTACAGAACATCACTGCCGATTGTAGTACCGGCTTTAAAACCCCGAGACGACAGGAAATATATGAAATTGTTTTACTCAAATTAATGACTGTGTATCAATGCAGCACAAATGAAGAAAGAAAACTCTTTATTATTCATAAAGGAACTGATATCGTTAATAATTTTCTAAGCCATACATGTTATTTTGCTTGTTTGAATGTGAAGTATATATTCTGTTTTGAAGGAAAATTATTTTGTCCTTTTACCAAACTGTCAAAAATTACCTGATTATACTTTTCTGCCCTTGTTAATAATCTATTAGAAGTAATGTTACACATACTAAACTATATTATGACACTTGAAAGTCGGTTTCTTTTTGTTTGTATGTGTTAACGCAAAATAATATCTTGACATGATGGAAAACCTGAACATTAGTTGCATACATGGCCCCGTTTCGGTTTTATAAACTGCGTTAGTGTTATCCGGGTTTAGGCCATGGCTAAGATGTTTCAACTGCTGCGAGGCGAGATTATAACGAGTTTCAATGAGGCTAAAATGATATAAATCATCTTATCTACTGATAATGATAGTGATATTAGCTAAGAAACTGTAATATGTATATATACATTTAATATATGCACACATCATATACATCATCTTTTTCAGGTATTGCATTATCATCTCACTCGAAACCGAATTTGCTATAGAGTTTCTTGCAAATAAAAAAAACTATTTATATATATATAGATTTATTCCGACATATCGTCATTTCATTCCAACTTCACTGGAATTCCGATATACGATAGGGTTTCTTGAAAATGAATACACTATATAGATTTATTCCGACAAATCATCTGTTAGGGAACCTACTGTGTCCTGATCGTGCATTGTTCTTTGGATTTCCATGTATTCGTTTCCAACTTCACTGAAATTCCGATATACGATAGGGTTTCTTGAAAATGCATACACTATATTAAGATTTGATTCCGAAATATCTGAATCATCTGTTGGGAAACCTCTGATGCGCACTCTGTTATTAGCTCCTCCAAGGCAGGACGCTGTCACTGTTATATGGAACACTCCACCGTCTTATCGTGCTTCTCGCATACAAGCTGGTCACAATTGGGATGTGAAAGTAAATGGATGCGACTTAAGTAATTACGTCGAGCATTGATCAATGTGACTCCAAATTGTCTCGCAATATCACATATAGAGCGTGTTCACTCAAAAGCTGTCATACACGCGTAGATCGCATTTTTGTTCAGTTGTTTTTGTAATGTCATGCCGATTTCAGATTCAAGGAATGGCTTGAAACATTGTACTGCATATCAGTATTACTGAAAAGGTGAATGTGCCGGCTAAACTCTGCGAATTCATTGCAGCTCCTGAACAATTGGGAAAAAAACTTATGGAATTAAGCCGCGCTCTGGGAAAACATGACTTAATGCACGCGTGCGAACAGTGTCGTCCAAGATAAGTCTGCACAGGCTACCCAGGGACGATACTTTCCGCTTTTATTGTAATTTCCGTTTAAAGGAAGTCTCTTCTTAACGAAAAACCAGTTTAGGCAAAAAGAATTGCCCCATATTAGTCTGTGCGGACTGAATTTTCTAATCTGGGACGACACTTAACGCACATGCATTAAACCCCGTTGTCCCAGAACCCGTCTCATATTTTTACTTAAGTGCAAAATGTGAATTTATCATTATTTTCGTAGGTTACGAATACGTTAATAAGAGACTATATTCCTTAAATGCAACTTTCGAAAAGATCTATATCATATTAAATTATTTTAAGTGCTGAATAGTGCTCAACCGTTTGTGCAAGGTAAGCACATATACCTTTTAAGTCAATTCAATAT
>VMBQ01005546.1:42259-62287 GCA_007657795.1 Dreissena rostriformis | reverse complement strand
CTACTACTACTACTACTACTACTACTACTACTACTACTACTACTACTACTACTACTACTACTACTACTACTTCTACTACGTGTTTCAGAAGGAGACACGCAGCCGCGAGGAGCTCATCATGTCACAGATTCTCAACATCGACGACCTGAAGGAGGAGTACCTGTTGTGTGACGTGTGCGGGGACGAATATGACGACGAGCGCAAGGACCCGCGGGTGCTGCCATGCCTACACACGTTCTGCACGAGTTGTATTGAGAGTATGGTACGAGATTGGACCATCATCTGCCCAACGTGTAGGATCAAACACAATGTACCGGGTGACAGGTAAACAAGTCAACCTACTAGCACCTCAAAGTTTCGTTAAAGTCGATTTGCTCTGATTGTTAATTTGTTAGCAAACGTATGGTATCGCGACACTGAAAACATTTATGTTATGATACAGATCCGTCTGTAGTATGGTATTTACTTCAATCGCCTCGTCCACATATGGCAATCTTTTTTCAATAAAAATAAAGTACTCTAATATTTAGTAACAGCTTGTGGATGTTGCCGGTTTTGCTTCACAACATTAATGTACTCCACTTGTATTTGCACGACTTAACGCCGCAACAGCCTTAAGCGACATACATCTTTTTAAGTTGGGATGGGGACGAATATTCGAATATTCGATTTTTATGCAAAGAAACTTCAAAAAATGTTTAAGTGCAATGTCGCATTTTTGGTTCGTAAAGACGATTTTCGTGTATCAGTCATTGTTTGGATATCAGCTGCCATCAATTTAGGAGACTTTCATTGGCATATTTAAGTGTTTCAGAAGAGGGGTAGTGTCTTTATTGGTTTAATCGTGCATTATGCACGGGTGTTATTACACCGTGATTTATCCATTTTCTAAGCTAATTGATGTGTTATTCACAGTTCAACGTTTTCTAATTAAGACAATCCGACATGCGATATCTTCAAATGTCCAATCATTTTAATGGCTATATCCATATATTAAATCTATGATAATATATTTAGGATCGAGAGCGTTCATTTCAAACTCGCTTTATGTTCTAGATGCATCTACAATTGAGATTCTATCTACTATTAAGTTAAAGCAATTCACAGTGCCACCCTCTCATGTTTGGAGTTATTTTACGCGCGCAAGCAGAAGACGAAGACAACATTCGATTTGTGTAAGCAAGAGTTCGTGCGCAAAACCAAAACGTCAAATTTGCGCAAACCAAAAATTTCCTAGTTCATCCTGACTCTTTCAGGCAGTCTACTGGTAAACTCTATCAGGCAGTCTACTGGTTAACTCTATCAGACAGTTTGCTGGTTAACTCTATCAAGCAGTCTACTGGTTAACACTATCAAGCAGTCTGGTTAACTATATCAGACAGTCTACTGGTTAACTATATCAAGCAGTCACAGTTCACTCTATCAGGAAGTCTATTGGTTAACTATATCAGACAGTCTACTGGTTAACTATATCAGGCAGTCTACTAGTTAACTCTATCAGGCAGTCTACTGGTTAACTACATCAGGCATAATATTGGTTAACTCTATAGGGCAGTCACAGTCCACTCTATCAGACCGTCTTCTGGTTAACAATATCAGGCAGTCAACTGGTTAACTCTATCAGGCAGTCTACTGGCTAACGCTATCAGACTGTTTTCTGGTTAACTCTATCAGGCAGTCTACTGGTTAACTCTATCAGGCAGTCTACTGGTTAACTCTATCAGGCAGTCTACTGGTTAACTCTATCAAGCAGTTTACTGGTTAACTCTATCAAGCAGTCTACTGGTTCACTATATAAGGCAGTCTACTGGTTAACTCTATCAAGCAGTCTACTGGTTAACTCTATCAAGCAGTCCACTGGTTAACTTTTTCAGGCAGAATATTGGTTAACCCTATCAGGCAGTCATAGTCCACTCTATCAGGCAGTCTTCTGGTTAACAATATCAAGCAGTCTACTGGTTAACTATATCAGGCAGTCTACTGGTTAACTATATCAGACTGTCTACTGGTAAACTCTATCAGGCAGAATACTGGTTTACTATATCAGGCAGTCTACTGGTTAACTCTATCAGGCAGAATACTGGTCAATCTATCAGACATTCTACTGGTTAACTCTATCAGGCAGTCTACTGGTTAGCTCTGTCAGGCAGTCTTCTGGTTAACTCTATCAGACAGTCTACTGGTAAACCCTATCAGGCAGTCTACTGGTTATCTCTATCAAGCAGTCTACTGGTTAACTATATCAGGCAGTCTACTGGTTTACTATATCAGGCAGTCACAGTCCAATCTCTCTGACAGTCACATACCACTCTATCAGGCTGTCACAGTCCACTCTATCAGACAGTCACAGTCCACTCTATCAGACAGTCACAGTCCACCCTATCAGGCAGTCACATTCCACTCAATCAGGAAGTCACAGTCCACTCTATCAGGCAGTCACAGCCCACTCTATCAGTCAGTAACAGTACACTCTATCAGACAGTCACAATCCACCAATATCAGGCAGTCACAGTTCACTCTATCAAGCAGTCACAGTCCACTCTATCAGACATTAACAGTTCACTCTATCAGAAGGTCACAATCCAATCTATCTGATAGTAACAGTTCACTCTATCAGACAGTAACAGTCCATTCCATCAGACAGTCACAGTCCACTCTATCAGACAGTCACAGTCAACTCTATTTGGCAGTCACAGTCCACTCCATCAGGCAGTCAGATTCCACTCTATCAGACAGTCATAGTCCACTCTATCAGACAGTCACAGTCCAAAATATCAGACAGTCACAGACCACTCTATCAGGCAGTAACAGTACACTCTATCAGACAGTCATAGTCTACTCTATCAGTCAGTCACAGTCCACTCTATCAGGAAGTCACAGTCCACTCTATCAGACAGTCAAAGTCCACTATATCAGACAGTAACAGTCCACTCTATCAGACAGTCACAGTCCACTCTTTCAGGCAGTCACAGTCCCCTCTATCAGACAGTCAATGTCCACTCTATCAGACAGTCACAGTCCACTCTATCAGACTGTCACAGTCCAATTGATCAGACAGTCACAGTCCACTCTATTAGACAGTCACAGTTCAATATATCAGCAACCCATGGGAAAGACGTCGGACCTCGGACAAATCCGATAAAATTTGACGAGGTCCGATAATATTTCCCAATTTGTCGGACCTCTTGTCCGACAAAAAAAAAACAATATGTACAACTTTGATTAAAAATGAACACCAAACTAGAAATATGAAAAAAAAACTATTTTTTTACCTCGATCGATTATTTAACTTCAAAATAAATTTTACCAACCAGTCGAATTGGCTGTCTTTGCTGGTGAGTCAAATATTGCACTTTGTTTCGTGACGTTGGCGACACATCATTGAATGGTTGAATTGAATTTTACTGGTTTCGAGCATTGTGATGATCGAAAATTGAAAGCGGGGAACCACACGACCGTTGCCTGTCCTGTGTCATGATTTGATAAACATTGTGACCGTCATAATAATAAAAATTACCTCTACAAAAGGTATTTGTTATTCTTTGGTTAAGGAAGAACGAGGTCCGATAAAATCTGGAGAGATCTGACAAATTTTAAAAGTTATCGGACCTCGTGTCCGACAAGATTTTTTCGTCTTTCGCATTAGACAGTCACAGTCCACTCTAACAGGCAGTAACAGTCCACTCTATCAGGCAGTCATAGTTCACTCTATCAGACAGTCAAAGTCAACTCTATCAGGAAGTCACCGTCCACTCTCTCAGACAGTCACAGTCCACTCAATCAGACAGTAACAGTCCACTCTATCAGACAGTCACAGTCAACTCTATCAGGCCGTCAGAGTCCACTCTATCAGCCAGAAACAGTCCAATCTATCAGACAGTCAAAGTCCTATCTACCAGGCAATCACAATCCAATCTAAAAGACAGTCACAGTCCACTCTATCAGACAGTAACATTCCACTCTAACAGACAGTCACAGCCCACTCTATCAGACAGTCACAGTCCACTCTATCAGGCAGTCACTGTCCACTCTATCAGACAGTCACAGTCCACTCTATCAGACAGTCACAGTCCAATATATTAGACAGTCACAGTCTACTCTATCAGGCAGTCACAGTCCATTCTATCAGACAGTCACAGTCCACTCTATCAGGCAGTAACAGTCCACTCTATCAGACAGTCATAGTCAACTCAATCACGCAGTCATAGTCAACTCTCTCAGACAGTCACAGTCCACTCTATCAGGAACTCACAATCCACTCTATCAGACAGTCACAGTCCCCTCTATCAGACAGTCACAGTCCACTCTATCAGACAGTCACAGTCCACTCTATCAGACTGTCAAAGTCCAATATGTCTGACAGTCACAGTCCACTCTATTAGACAGTCACAGTTCAATATATCAGACAGTCACAGTCCACTCTATCAGGCAGTAACAGTCAACTCTATCATGCAGTCATAGTCCACTCTATCAGACATTCACAGTCCACTCTATCAGGAAGTCACCGTCCACTCTATCAGACAGTCACAGTCCACTATATCAGACAGTAACAGTCATCTCTTTCAGACAGTCACAGTCCACTCTATCAGGCAGTCAGAGTCCACTCTATTAGCCAGAAACAGTCCATTCTATCAGACAGTCAAAGTCATATCTACCAGGCAGTCACAGACCACTCTATCAGGCAATCACAGCCCACTCTATCAGACAGTCACAGTCCACTCTATCAGACAGTCACATTCCACTCTATCAGACAGTCACAGCCCATTCCATCAGACAGTCACAGTCAACTCTTTCAGGCATTCACAGTCCACTCTATCAGACAGTCACAGTTCACTCTATCAGCCAGGCATTGTCCTCTCTATCAGACAGTCACAGTCCACTCTGTCAGACAGTGACAGTCCACTCTATCAGACAGTCACAGTTCACTCTATCAGGAGGTAACAACCCACTCTATCAGACAGTCACATTCCACTCTATCTGGCAGTCACAGTCCACTCTATCAGGCAGTCACAGTCCACTCTATCAGACAGTCACAGTCCACTCTATCAGGAAGTCACAGTCCACTCTTTTAGGCAGTCACATTCAACTCAATCAGGCATAAACAGTCCACTCTGTCTGCCAGTCACAGTCCACTCCATCAGGCAGTCAGATTCCACTCTATAAAACAGTCACAGTGTACTCTATCAGACAATCACAGTCCTCTCTATCAGGCAGTCACAGTCCACTCTATCAGACAGTCACAGTCCACTCTATCAGGCAGTCACCGTCCACTCTATCAGGCAGTCACAGTCCACTCTATCAGACAGTCACAGTCCACTCTATCAAGCACTCACCGTCCACTCTATCAGACAGTCACAGTCCACTATATCAGACAGTCACATTCCACTCTATCAGACAGTCACAGTCCACTCTATCAGACAGTCACAGTCCACTCTATCAGGCAGTCACAGTCCACTCTATCAGGCAGTCACACTAAACTCTATCAGGCATTAACATTCCACTCTATCAGCATGTCACAGCCCACTCCATCAGACAGTCAGATTCTACTCTATCAGACAGTCACAGTCCACTCAATCAGACAGTAACAGTCCACTCTATCAGGCAGTCACACTCCACTCTAGCAGACAGTCACAGTCTACTCTAGCAGACAGTCAGCTTCTAATCCATCTGACAGTCACAGTCCACTCTATCAGACAGTCACAGTCCTCTCTATCACGCAGTAACTGTCTACTCTTTCAGACAATCACAGTCCACTCTATCA
The DNA here is from genome assembly GCA_007657795.1 of Dreissena rostriformis. Taxonomy (NCBI): domain Eukaryota; kingdom Metazoa; phylum Mollusca; class Bivalvia; order Myida; family Dreissenidae; genus Dreissena; species Dreissena rostriformis. Next base: position 56,526 of record VMBQ01005546.1, on the reverse strand, counting down.
GCCAGTCACAGTCCACTCTATCAGGAAGTCACAGTCCACTCTATAAAACAGTCACTGTCCAGTCTATCAGACAGTCACAGTCCACTCTATCAGCCAGTCACAGTCCAATCTATCAGCCAGTACCAGTCCACTTTATCAGACAGTCACAGTCCACTCTACCAGACAGTCACAGTCTACTCTATCAGAGAGTCACAGTCCAATCTATCTGACAGTCACAATCCACTCTATCAGACAGTCACATTCCACTCTATAAGACAGTCACAGTCCACTCTATCAGACAGTCACAGTCCACTCTATCAGACAGTCACAGTCCACTCTATCTGACAGTCACAGTGCACTCATTCAGACAGTCACAGTCTACTCTATCAGGCAGTCACAGTCCACTCTATCAGACAGTCACAGTACACTCTATCAGACAGCCACAGTCCACTCTATCCAACAGTTACAGTCTACTCTACCAGACAGTCACAGTCCACTCTATCAGGCAGTCACAGTCCACTCTATCAGACAGTCAGAGTACACTCTATCAGCAAGTAACAGTTCACTATATCAGACAGGCACAGTCCACTCTATCAGACAATCACAGTCCTTTCTATCACGCAGTAACTGTCTACTCTTTCAGACAGTCACAGTCCACTCTATCAGCCAGTAACAGTCCACTCAATCAGTTAGTAACAGTCCACTCTATCAGGCAGTCACAGTCCACTCTATAAAACAGTCATTGTCCAGTCTATCAGACAGTCACAGTCCACTCTATCAGCCAGTCACAGTCCAATCTATCAGCCAGTACCAGTCCACTTTATCAGACAGTCACAGTCCACTCTACCAGACAGTCACAGTCTACTCTATCAGACAGTCACAGTCCAATCTATCTGACAGTCACAATCCACTCTATCAGACAGTCACATTTCACTCTATAAGACAGTCACAGTCCAATCTATCAGACAGTCACTGACCACTCTATCAGACAGTCACAGTCCACTCTATTAGGCAGTCATAATCCACTTTATCAGATAGTCACAGTTGACATTATCAGCCAGTAACAGTCCATTCTATCAGACAGTCACAGTCAACTCCATCAGACAGTCACAGTCCACTCTATCAGTTAGTCACAGTCCACTCTATCAGACAGTCACAGTCCACTCCATCATACAGTCACAGTCCACTCTATCAGACAGTCACAGTCCACTCTATCTGACAGTCACAGTGCACTCATTCAGACAGACACAGTCCACTCTATCAGACAGTCACAGTCCACTGTATCAGACAGTCACAGTACACTCTATCAGACAGCCACAGTCCACTCTATCCGACAGTTACAGTCTTCTCTATCAGACAGTCACAGTCCACTCTATCAGGCAGTCACAGTCCACTCTATCAGACAGTCACAGTACACTCTATCAGCCAGTAACAGTTCACTCTATCAGACAGGCACAGTCCACTCTATCAGACAATCACAGTCAACTCTATCAGACAGTCACAGTCCATTATAACAGCCAGTAACAGTCCACTCTATCAGACAGTTATAGTCCAATCTATCAGACAGTCACAGTCCACTCTATCAGAAAGTCGCAGTCCACTCTATAAGACAGTCACAGTCCTCTCTATCAGACAGTCATAGATCACTCTATCAGACAGTCACAGTCCACTTTATCAGCAAGTAACAGTCCACTCTATCAGGCAGTCACAGTCCACTCTACCAGACAGTCACAGTCCACTCTATCAGGCAGTAACAGACCACTCTATCAGACAGTCATAGTACACTCTATCAGACAGTCACAGTCCACTCTATCAGAAAGTCGCAGCCCACTCTATAAGACAGTCACAGTCCACTCTATCAGACAGTCACAGTGCACTCTATCAGACAGTCACAGTCCACTTTATCAGCAAGTAACAGTCCACTCTATCAGGCAGTAACAGTCCACTCTACCAAACAGTCACAGTCCACTCTATCTCTCAGTCACATTCTTCTCTACCAGGCAGTCACAGTCCACTCTATCAGGCAGTCACAGTCAACTCTATCAGACAGTCACAGTCCACTCTATCAGCCAGTAACAGTCCACTCTATCAGGCAGTCAGAATCTACTGTACCACACAGTCACAATCCACTCTACCATACAGTCACAGTCCACTCTACCAGACAGTCACAGTCCACTCTACCATAGAGTCACAGTTCACTCTTCCAGACAGTAACAGTCCACTCTATCAGCCAGTAACAGTCCACTCTATCAGGCAGTCAGGGTCCACTCTATCAGACAGTCACAGTCCACTCTTTCAGACAGTCACAGTCCACTCTATCAGGCAGTCACAGTCCACCCTGTCAGGCAGTCACAGTCCACCTGCGACGTCGCCATACATAAGTAACGTGATCTACGCAAACATTCCCGAGATCCCAGATCCGTTTATGGTTACTTTAATATATGTGTACGCCACATCAATATCTTTTCATTGCGTCATAAATGCAGGCCCGCATAATTGTAGTTTCTTCGAGTGCATATTTTGTCGAACATCTGATTTAATCAGACTTTGAGATAATGGTTATCCATAACGAAAAAGTTTGCGTTTTAAAACGTTAATTCTCAATCGAAAATCACACAATTTATCTTCGAAATATGATGTTCCAAACCAAATGTAATATCTGTGGACTTTGTGATTACACAAAAGTTGTGATTCTTATAGTGTAAATTAATTATCATAGAAGTTGAAAAAGCAACATCACTATTGTAATGTTAATGTAGGATGATACAAATCGCACATGCACAACTTCATATCATGAGAAACAATGGGAATTATGAAAAGAATAGGAAACGCATATTTATAAACGGATCATATTCATCCCGTTAAGCTTTGGTAAGACAGTTTTTGGATAGACAGACAAACAGACAAACTCACAGACAGACGGACTGGCGTCTATGGCGATTCCAGAATACCTCATGTGGTACGTTTCGGGCCTATAATTATAGCTAAAACATGTAACAATTTGAGGGTTTCCATTTGATATTGATCCTAAAATGACATATAACAGGACGTTAGTTCGATAAAATAACGTCGTTAACATCAAATGACAAATTGACATACATTCACACCATCGACGTCAAAAATTTGAAGGACCTTTTTTTAAAGAGTAAAGATATAACACATGTTTATCTGCTTATATTTTGTCTTTTTTAGTGTTCGCAATTTTCCCAAGGAGCACACTCGCCGCAGCCTCCGCGACTTTATTCGCCTGAAGAGAAAGACGCACAACATTCCTTGCCGAGACTGTCCAGACAACGGAACCGCCGTTTACTTCTGCAAGGACTGTCAGACGTTTATGTGCGCCGAGTGTACGCATGCTCACCTCCGGAACTTCCTGTCGCGTAACCACCAGATTGCGAACTTCGAGCAACTCCGGAAGTATGGTCTTGAGACCTTTCAGCGCGAGTTGACATGCGCGGTTCCGGGTCACGAGGGTCAACCCTTGGCGTATTATTGTTCAGCAAAGGTATTCCCATTTCATCATGATCATCATCATGATAATCATCATGATCATCATCATGATCATCATCATAATCATCATCATCATCATCATCATCATCATCATCATCATCATCATCATCATCATCATCATCATCATCATCAGTGTCGTCGTCCTCGTCGTAGTCATCATCAACATCATCATCATCATCATCATCATCATAATCATCATCATCATCATCATCATCATCATCATTATCATCATCATTCCCATCATGATCATCATCATCATCATTCCCATCATGATCATCATCATCAGCATCATCATCATGATCATCATCATAAGCATCATTGTCGTCGTCCTTGTCGTAGTCATCATCATCATCATCATCATCATCATCATCATCATCACCATCACCATCATCATCATCATCATCATCATCATCATCATCATTGTCGTCGTCCTCGTCGTAGTCATCATCATTATCAAAGAAGACTAAGCGTTAAGTAGAAACTCTCAAAATGAAATCGATATAAACAATCCCCTAACCCCAAGTTCTGGATCCACCCCGATTTCTCTTTAAACTTTTCGTCATATATAATGTACACAATTTGGAATATTCCATATATTTTGTATTGCCACCAATACACACCGTACATTAAAAAAGCTAAAAAACATATCGTTGTCTGATTTCGTATCGTTCAAGTAGCCGGAATATCTTTTATGTCAATACAAACAATCGTCTGTCTTCGACTTTTTACGTGATTCCTCGATATGTAATGTATGCTTGACATACAATGGTTCATGGTTTGTTTGTTTCTTTGTTGTTGTTTTTTTATGGCAATTATGTCGAAAAGGTCATAAGACCGACTATCCTTCAAATATTTGTAGTGTAAAGCTGCTCAAGTACTTCATCTCATACGAGAAAGCGCTTCTCGTGCATTACGGTTCCCAAAACCAACTAGTCTGAAACAAGTTCTCAAAACACCACACCAGATTTTCAGATATATTGTTAAACTCATGTTGCTTTGGATTTAATCGAAACATTAATAAGGTACGCTTTACAGGTTGAATTATCCATAAAAGTTATATCTTTTGTCAGATAGCCAGACTGTTTTAGTTCCAACATAATAGTCAGAATATTTACCTCATCATTTTCTTGTACATGCCTTCATTTACATAATAAACGACTCTTATTTATACATCGTGCATGCTTCTTTGCTAATTTCCTTCCCAATATTTCAGGTTTGCTCGAAACCTCTTTGCAAGATGTGTACAGTTCTGGATCACGAAGAGACCAAAGGTCATGTTATAAAGAAAATAAACGAAGTTTACGACGAGGAGCGACAGAGCGTAAACGAGCTTACCAAAAAGCTCGAGGACAAGATCGCATTTGCCAAGAACGTTATGAAGGTAATCGATGTCCTAGCAAATCAAAACAAAAATGAAGGTAATAATTGCTCTTATTGTAATACCTTTGTAAAGAACGTCATACACGTATCAGTGGTGTCTGTCTAAGATCGCCATAGAACGTCATAACGGTATAAGTGGTATATTTGCTAAGAAAGTCATCAATGTATCAGTGTCTTTGCTAGGAAGGCTATAAAGGTAACAGTGTTTGTACTTGCTTAGAACGTCATCAATGTTTCAGTGGTGTCTTTGCTAAGAAGGCTATAAAGGTAACAGTGTTATACTTGCTAAAAACGTCATCAATGTATCAGTGGTGTCTTTGCTAAGAACGTCATAAAGTTATCAGTGGTGGCGTTGCTAAGAACGTCCTCAATGCATCAGTGGTGGCTTTGCTAAGAACTTCATCAATGTATCGGTGGTGTTTTTGCCAATAACGTCAACAATGTATCAGTGGTGGCATTGCAAAGAACTTCATTAAGGTATGAGTGAGTTCTTTGCCAATAACGCCATAATGTTATCAGAGGTGTCCTTGCTGAGATAGTCATCAATGCATCAGTGGTGGCGTTGCTAAGAATTTCATCAATGTATCAGTAGTGTCTTTGCCAAGAACGTCATAAAGGTATCAGTGGTGTCTTTGCTAAGAACGTAATCTAGGTATCAGTGGTGTCTTTGCCAAGAACGTCATCAAGGTATCAGTGGTGTCTTTGCTAAGAACGTCATCAATGTATCAGTGTTGTCTTTGCCAGTAACGTTATAAATGTATCAGTGGTGTCTTTGCCAAGAACGTCATCAAGGTATCAGTGGTCGCTTTGCCAAGAACGTCATCAAGGTATCAGTGATTTTTTTGCTAAGAACGTTATCAAGGTATCAGTGGTGTCTTTGTCAAAAACGTCATCAATGTATCAGTGGTCGCTTTCCTTAGATCGCCATAAATATATCAGTTGTGTCTTTGCTAAGAACGTCATCAAGGTATCAGTGTTGTCTTTGCTAAGAACGTCATCAAGGTATCAGTGGTATCTTTGCCAAGGACGTCATCAAGGTGTCAGTGGTGTCTTTGCTAAGAACGTCATCAATGTATCAGTGATGTTTTTGCTAAGAACGTTATCAATGTATCAGTGGTGTCTTTGTCAAAACGTCATCAATGTATCAGTGGTCGCTTTCCTTAGATCGCCATAAATGTATCAGTGGTGTCTTTGCTAAGAACGTCATCAAGGTATCAGTGTTGTCTTTGCTAAGAAAGTCATCAAGGTATCAGTGGTATCTTTGCCAAGAACGTCATCAAGGTATTAGTGGTATCTTTGCCAAGAACGTCATACAGGTATTAGTGGTGTCTTTGCTTAGAAAGTCATCAATATAAAAGCAATGTATCAGTAGTGTCTTTGCCAAGAACGTCATACACGAATCAATGGTGTCTTTGCCAAGAACGTCATCAATGTATCAATTGTGTCTTTTCCAAGAACGTCTTTAAAGTATCAGTGTTGTCTTTGCCAAGAACGTCATCAATGTATCGGTTGTGTCTTTGCCAAGAACGGCATAAAATTATCAGTGTTGTTTTTGCCAAGAACGTCATCAATGTATTAGTTATGTCTTTCATAAGAACGTCATAAAAATATCAGTGGTGTCTTTGCCAATAACGTTATAAATGTATCAGTGGTGTCTTAGCCAAGAACGTCATCAATGTATCAGTTGTTTCTTTGCCAAGAACGTCATAAAGGTATCGGTGGTGTCTTTGCCAATAAGGTAATACAGATATCAGTGGTGTCTTTGCCAAGAACATCATAAAAGTATCAGTGGTGTCTTTGCCAAGAACATCATAAAGGTATCAGTGGTGTCTTTGCTAAGAACATCATCAAGGTATCAGTGGTGTCTTTGCTAAGAACATCATCAAGGTATCAGTGGTGTCTTGCTGAGAACGTCATAAAGGTATCAGTGGTGTCTTTGCTAAGAAATTCATAAAGGTACATGTATCAGTGGTATCTTTGCCAATAACGAAATAAAGGTATCCGTGGTGTCTTTGCTAAGAAATTCATAAAGGTATCAGTGGTGTCTTTGCTGAGAAATTCATAAAGGTATCAGTGGTGTCTTTGCCAAGAACATCATAAAGGTATCAGTGGTATCTTTACCATGAACATCAAAATGGTATCAGTGGTGTCTTTGCTAAGAACGTCATCAATGTATTAGTGATGTCTTTGTCAATAACGTAATAAAGGTATAAGTAGTGTCTTAGCCAATAACGTTATAAAGGTATTAGTCGTGTATTTGCTAAGAAATTCATAAAGATATCAGTGGTGTCTTTGCTAAAAACGTCATCAATGTATCGGTGGTGTCTTTACCAATAACGTTTTAAAGGGATCATTGGTGGGGTTGCTAAGAACGTCATCAATGTATCAGTGATGGCGTTGCTAAGAACGTCATCAAAGTATCAGTGGTGTCTTTGCTAACAACGTAATAAAGGTATCAGTTGTGTCTTTGCTAAGAACATCATAAAGGTATCAGTTGTGTCTGTGCTAAGAACGTCATCAATGTATCATTGGTGGCGTTGCTAAGAACTTCATCAATGTATCAGTGGTGTGTTTGCTAAAATCGTTTTAAAGGTATAAGTTGTGTCTTTGCTAAGAACGTCATCAATGCATTAGTAGTGTCTTTGCTAAGAACGGCATAAAGGTATCATTGATGGCGTTGCTAAGAACGTCATCAATGTATCAGTGGTGGCGTTGCTAAGAACTTCTTCAATGTATCAGTGGTGTCTTTGCTAAGAACGTCATAAAGGTATCGGTTGTGTCTTTGCTAAGAACGTCATAAAGTCATCATTGGTGGCGTTGCTAAGAACCTTATAAATGTATCAGTGGTGGCGTTGCTAAGGACTTCACAAATATATCAGTGGTGTCTTTGCTAAGAACGTCATAAAGGTAGCGGTTGCGTCTTTGCTATGAACGTCATGAAGGTATCATTGGTGGCGTTGCTAAGAACGTCATAAAGGTATCGGTTGTGTCTTTGCTAAGAACGTCATCAATGTATCAGTGGTGTCTTTGCTAAGAACGTTATAAATGTATCAGTGGTGTCTTTGCTAAGAACGTCATAAAGGTATCAGTGGTGTCATTGCAAATAACGTAAGAAATGCATCAGTGGTGTCTCTGCTACGAACGTCATAAAGGTATCAGTGGTGTTTGCTAAGAACGTCATAAAGGTATCAGTGGTGTCTTTGCTTATAACGTCATAAAGGTATCAGTGGTGTCTTTGCTAAGAACGTCATAAATGTATCAGTAGTGTCTTGCCAATAACGCCATAAGGGTATCAGTGGTGTCTTTGCTAAGAACGTCATCAATGTATCAGTGGAATCTTTGCCAATAACGTAATAAATGTATCAGTGTTGTCTTTGCTAAGAACGTCATAAAGGTATCAGTGGTGTCTTTGCCAATAACGTAATAAAGGCATCAGTGGTGTCTCTGCTAAGAACGTCATAAAGGTAACGGTTGTGTCTTTGCTAAGAACGTCATAAAGGTATCAGTGGTGTCTTGCTAATAACGCCATAAATGTATCATTGGTGTCTTTGCTAATAACGTCATAAAGGTATCAGTGGTGTCTTGCCAATAAAGCCATAAAGGTATAAGTGGTGTCTTTGCTAAGAACGTCATAAAGGTATCATTGGTGTATTTGCTAAGAACGTCATAAAATTATCAGTAGGGTCTTGCCAATAACGCCATAAAGGTATCAGTGGTGTCATAGCTAAGAACGTCATCAATGTATCAGTGTTGTCTTTGTCAATAACGTAATAAATGTATCAGTGGTGTTTTTGCTAGGAACGTCATACAGGTATCAGTGGTGTCTTTGCTAAGAACGTCATAAAGGTACCAGTGTTGTCTTTGCCAATAACGCAATAAATGTATCACTTGTGTCTTTGCTTGGAACGTCATACAGGTATCAGTGGTGTCTTTGCTAAGAACGTCATAAAGGTATCATTGGTAGCGTTGCTAGAGAACGTCTCCAATGTATCAGTGGTGTCTTTGCCAATAACGTTATACATGTATCACAGGTGTCTTTGCTAGGAACGTCATACAGGTATCAGTGGTGTCTTTGCTAAGAACGTCATACAGGAATCAGTGATGTATTTGCTAAGAACGTCATCAAGGTATCAGTGGTGTCTTTGCCAATAACGTCATCAATGTATCAGTGGTGTCTTTGCCAATAACGTCATCAATGTATCAGTGGTGTCTTTGCTAAGAACGTCATAAATGTATCGGTGGTGGCGTTGCTAAGAACGTCATAAATGTATCGGTTGTGTCTTTGCTAAGAACGTCATCAATGTATCAGTAGTGTCTTTGCTAAGAACTTCATAAATGTATCAGTGGTGGCGTTGCTAAGAACTTCATAAATGTATCAGGGGTGGCGTTGCTAAAGATTTCATAATTGTATCAGTCGTGTCTTTGCTAAGAACGTCATAAAGGTATCGGTTGTGTCTTTGCTTATATCTAAGAACGTCATCAATATATCATTGGTGTTTTGTATAAGAATGTCATCAATGTATCGCTGGTGTTTTGGATAAGAACGGCATCAATGTATCGATGGTGTTTTGGATGAGAACGTCATCAATGTATCGCTGGTGTTTTGGATAAGAACGTCATACAGATATCAGTTGTATACTTGCAAGGGTATTCTATTTGCCTCTTCAAATATGTTACCAAGTGCGTTTTCTTCGATCGTTATGGATGTATCAGTAGGGAAAACGGTATGATCGTATGCGGTCTGTAATCAGTTATGTATATCACGTATTCTTATTTTTATTATATATTAATGTGTTCTGGAAGTTATATAGTATTCAGGCTCTTTGCATAAGAGTTGCACTTATGTTACAATTGTTTGCCTTTTTAACATGCTCCTATAACATAACTAAACAAAATATAGGGTAATAACGAGCAAACACATTACATCACAACCCTCCTGTGTTTAAATGACTTGAAGTGAGCACGTCTGTGTTTATATGTCTTGTAGGAGACGGAGGACGAATTCACAAGTCTGACCACAAAGGAGGACGTGATGAAGAAGGAAATCGACATTGAAATGGACGCAGGCACAAAAATGTTAGAAATCCGCCGCCGCGAGTTAAAGGTCACTGCGATTTTTATATTGAAATTGTGCACACTACCATAGGTTGCTTTAATATTTAAAGTGCTAAATGTTCAAAATAGTTCTGCTTGCACTTTTTGAAAAGTAGAATTGAAATGAAATAAATGTTAATAAATGTTCTGATATAATAATATATCTGATATTATCTTATCATGGAAAAAACACACATTTTTCATACGACATCTACAACGCTAAAAGAAGTTCTGAATAGCACAGCATATTTAAACAAGAATGACGGTACAATTAAAAAATGCTACCTTGTGCGCGTTTGAAAGCGATATAATTGCAATGAAAATGAAGTATTGAAATGACGAAAATTGCAAATAATAGGTAAAAATGCACTATAAAACAAGAGGGTCATGATATCCCTGAAGTACTTATCTGACTTTTAGTGGTAAAACTGTCAAAGATTTGACTCATTAACCTTGTTTCACTTCACGTTACCTAGTTTTAAACACGAACTACATATTGTCAAGACAAACATTCATTCGAAATTTCTTCGAGGCACCTTAGAGTATTTATAAGGTTTTTCATAAGATTTTACCAGGTGACCTTGTTTTCGACCACCTTACGAAATCCTTGCGTATATATTGTCAAGATCAAAATGCGGGACAAGTTGTATCAAGAGTGGGACGAACCTGTTTCCTGTAGAGTGTTTATAAGACTTGTTCACGATTTGACATGGTAATCTAGTTTACATCAAATGTACCCAATTCAGTTTAACCCTTTATATTACCAAGATTAACATTCTGGCCAAGACTGAGAAAGAGCTGTGGGCGCTAAAATGGTTACACTTTGTGTATTTACATGACGCTTTAACGCAGTTTTTATTAGTGTTTTGATAAACATTCTGACCATGTTTCATCTAATTAAGATTGGTATAGTTATGTTCTAGAGTGGTAACATGCCATTTTTGTACAGATTCGACCTTGTGACCAGGTTTCTGACCCCATATGTGTTCCAATGCGATGTGGTTTCACACTAAATGTGGACGACACCCTATGCCGTTCATATACTTACCACATGAGCTCACTTTGAGCACGTTGTGGCCAGGCGTGCTAATACAGATATTGCAGGATAGTTACCATATCATGGTTATACCATTCTATTAATTTGAATGTGACAAATTGCAGTGCATTATCAGAATAGCCAAGTATATGTCTGGTATATGTACTACGCAAACCTGCTATTGCTATTAAAGCTTCTAATAAAGGTTATTTGAATTCCAGCAAGTAATAGCTGAAAAATAAATAGAACTGACAAGCACATCAAGAATGACACACTATTTAATAGTACAAAAATGTTAACAGTTAACTCTGAGGAAAATGATGAAAACAAAGCGTCCTTATAGTATGCACTCGTCCTCTTGCTAATTTGGATTCCCATACAATCGTTTTGCAATGTAATCACTATTTGCAGGGAATAGCATCTATTTATAAATTATACACTACTTTTAAACGTTTTCGTAAAGAAGATTTCCATTTATTTTAATAAACTCCAGATACTTGTTGCTTAGAAATAGGTCTGACAAGTAAATCATAACTTGTGCACGAAAAACGAATCTTCTCTTACAACCCTTATCATTATATAGACGGTTAAATATAATTTCATGTGTTATCTGTTTCTTGTTGACTTCATTCAGTTAAACCTCAGTTGTTAGCATTCACTAATGTATTTGTCATGATAATCTCGTTTTTATGTTATCTATGAGTTGTGCACTTTATCAGGATAACCTCAGCGGACGGATCAAGGAGAAGAAGTCAGTGTTGCAGAAGCAGCGGGACTACCTGCGCTACTACATCTCGCTCATGTCGAGCGCGCGCGAGTTCTCCTCTCACAGTCTCGTGCACAGCATGCCAGCCGAGTTCATAGGGCTCACCAACACCATCACAACACGCCTTAACGAGCTCAAGGACCAGCACCTGGACGCTTGTCCTTTGGAAAACTCCTATGTCACTTTTGACCGTAATGCTATGGGACCGGATTTCAAGAACTTTGTACTTGGGATGGGTCAGATCCGCTCGACGGCTATCTACCCGCCGAAGACCTCCGTGGAGACGCTTGAGGCGCCCTTGGGCCAGGAGTCGGAGGTTATCCGCGTCTTCCTCTATGACGCCAAAGGAAGACCGCAGAGGGACAGCTTTGATGCGATCTCGGTTGAAATCAAAGGTAACTTCAGAAAACAATACATTGAACACAGCGGACACTTTTACGTTTTATACTCGCTAATTGGGTACGAACAACTTACCAACCATAATGTCCCCATAACAACCAACTTTCCAACCATAGTTCCCCCATAACAACCAACTCTTCAACTCCAGAGACACAATAGCGACCAACTTTCTAGCCATAGTGCCCTTACAACGACCAAAACTCAACCGATTGTCCCCCATAACGACCTTATCATAGTGCCCTAATAACGACCAACTATCAAACCATAGTGGTCCCATAACGACCAACTCTCCAACCTCAGAGTCACTATAACGACCAAATTTCCAACCATAGTGTCCCCATAACGACCGACTCTGCAACCATAGAGTCACTATAACGGCCAACTGTCCAACCATAGAGTCACTATAACGGCCGACTCTGCAACCACAGAGTCACTATAACGGCCGACTCTGCAACCATAGAGTCCCTATAACGGCCAACTGTCCAACCATAGAGTCCCCATAACGGCCGACTCTGCAACCACAGAGTCACCATAACGACTAAATCTTCACCCATAGTGCCATGAAATGACCAACTCTCCAACCATAGTGCCCCAATAACGACCAACTCTCCAACCACATAGTCCCCATAACGACCGACTCTGCAACCACAGAGTCACCATTAAGACCAACTGTCCAACCACAATGTCCCCATAACGACCCACTATCCAACCATAGTCTCCCTATAACGACCAACTCTAAAACAACAAAGAACCATGACCAACACTCAAACATTGAGGTTCCCAAATAGACCGACTTTCAAACCATAAGGTCTCCATAGCGACCAATTTTCAAAACCATATGGTTCCCATAGCGGTCAACTTTCCAGGCGTGTTGTAGAGCCTTTGTTTTAAATTCATATTTTGCAAGACAGTTATCAAGTCGATAATAACGTTTTGGTAATAACACGCATTTAGTGTATGATGGGTATCTGTCAATACTAAGAACACTTTAATAGTGTAGTATGTGTCTATGTCAATACTAACAACACGTATATAGTGTATTATTGGTCTATATTGATAACTTGTATACAGTTTATTATGGGTTAATATCAAAACTTAAAACACATACATAGTGTATGTATGTATGTATGTATGTATGTATGTGTGTGTGTGTGTGTGTGTTTCTGAAATTTCCAGTGCACCGGCCAGGGATTGAACCCACGACCTCTGGAATGGTAGACCAGAGTGTTACCACTCGACTACCGTATATAGTATATTATGGGTCTATATCAATACTAATAACACGTATATAGTGCATTATAGGTCTATATCAATACGTATAACACGTATATAGTGTATTATGGGTCTATATCAATACTTATATCACGTATATAGTGTATTATAGGTCTATATCAATACGTATAACACGTATATAGTGAATCATGGGTCTATATCAATACTTATATCACGTATATAGTGTATTATGGGTCTATATCAATACTTATATCAAGTATATAGTGTATTATGGGTCTATATCAATACTTATAACACGTATATAGTGTATTATGGGTCTATATCAATACTTATATCACGTATTTAGTGTATTATGGGTCTATATCAATACTTATATCACGTATATAGTGTATTATGGGTCTATATCAATACTTATATCACGTATAACGTGTGTTATGGGTCTATATCAATACTTATAACACGTATATAGTGAATCATGGGTCTATATCAATACTTATATAACGTATATAGTGTGTTATGGGTCTATATCAATGCTTATATCACGTATATAGTATATTATGGGTCTATATCAATACGTGTATAACGTATATAGTGTATTATGGGTCTATATCAATACTTATATAACGTATATAGTATATTATGGGTCTATATCAATACTTGTATCACGTATATAGTATATTATGGGTCTATATCAATACTTATATCACGTATATAGTATATTATGGGTCTATATCAATACTTGTATCACGTATATAGTATATTATGGGTCTATATCAATACTTATATCACGTATAACGTGTGTTATGGGTCTATATCAATACTTATAACACGTATATAGTGAATCATGGGTCTATATCATACATTATACGA
>VMBQ01005546.1:0-39896 GCA_007657795.1 Dreissena rostriformis | reverse complement strand
TATAAATAATAATAATAATAATAATAATAATAATAATTTTAACAATAACAATAATACAATAACAATAACAGTGCTTATAATAATAATAATAATAATCATAATAATAAACATAATAATATTTATACTAATAATCATAATAAATGATACTAATTATTATAATGATAGTAATAATAATTCGACTTGAACAACTTGGATATTAGATTGGTAGTAAATTGGTTCCCTTTTTCCTAGTTTGCACACTTCTACTTTCTTTACCGCTGGCATGTGTAGCACACTTCTACGTTATTTACCGCTGGTATGTGTGGCACACTCCTACGTTCTTTACCGCTGGCATGTGTGGCACACTTCTACTTTCTTTACCGCTGGCATGTGTGGCACACTTCCACGTTATTTACCTCTGGTATATGTGAAACACTTCTACGTTCTTTACCGCTTGGTATGTGTGGCACACTTCTACTTTCTTCACCGCTGGTATGTGTGGCAAACTTCTACGTTCTTTACCGCTTGGATGTATGGCACACTTCTACGTTCTTAACCGCTTGGTATGTGTGGCACACTTCTACGTTCTTTACCGATGGTATGTGTGAAACACTTCTACGTTCTTTACCGCTGGCATGTGTGGAACACTTCTACGTTCTTTTACCGCTGGTATGTGTGGCACACTTCTACGTTCTTTACCGATGGTATGTGTGAAACACTTCTACGTTCCTTACCGATGGTATGTGTGAAACACTTCTATGTTCTTTACCGCTGGTATGTGTGGAACACTTCTGCGTTCTTTTACCGCTGGTATGTGTGGCACACTTCTACGTTCTTTACCGCTTGGATGTGTCACTCACTTTTCTGCTTAGTACAACCGCTACTACGCCCAGTACTACTGGGATATGACAGACAGACAGACAGACAGAATAGTTTAGAATAGATATGTGGCACACTTTTATGCTCAGTCAAGCTAGGATGTGTTGTACACTAAAACTTAGAGCTTCTGGGATGTTTGACATTCTTAAACTTTCTTATGTACAACCGTGTTAAGGGCCTTTGAACCGCACATGTCCTTTCAACGCCGAGAAAGTTGTGGCTTAGGATGTCATATATTTGTGAAGTTGAAGATTTTTGTTAAGTGGTATACTTAGAGCAACGGGTGTACTAGCTTGCTTTTGAAACATTTTCATTATGTACAAGTTTGTAGTAACATAGGTTAGTAGTTTACCATTTTTTACGCACCTGTTAACGTGTATACATTAAATTACCGATTTAGAGGAAGATTCAGTGATAAGCCAATGTTGTTTTTAAAGAAAACCTGTTTAAGCCCTGGTCAATACCAAAATCATCAAGTAGATTTGTCTTGGACATTATTTTTATGGAGGTATTCACCATGGTTTCCAATCCAACAACTGTGTTTTTTATTTCACGTGCACTGTATTTCTTTCAGGGGAAATCGACAAAAGATTTGGAGATATTCTATGTAAGTACTTTTTTAATATCTATATTACGGCGTACACTCGACAGTGATCAATGGAAACGTATGAACACGTGAATAAGGCGCCACAATGTTTTGTTTAAGTTATACGTTTGGAGTTGCAACCGGGCATTATCTATTTATACTTAACATTCCGGTGCCGAATTAAAGTTCTATCATTTTCCTACTTTCCGTGCAGCAAATGACATAAAGACACAACGAAACTCGTCTATATTAATATTAACTCAACATTTCGATGGCCTGTTTGCTTTTCCATAGCTATATATATTATGCATCGATGTCGCGGGGCTTCTGTAACATAATCTACGTGATACGACTATACTCTATCGATACAAGTCATGCAACACATCAATCTAACTTTTTGGCCCCATTTTACTTTCCGTTCAATTGTTCTTGCAATGGTTGAGTGTGAACCATCGTTTTGCCATCATCTTACCAGTCTTACTCTGAGTAGTATTAACTAGATAAAACTATTAAACTCACTTCTTTCGCTAATATGCGTATTTCGGGCTGACATGCATGTGTATATTGCTGCAGGCATCGGCTTCCTGTTCGATGCCGAGACTGCCCACCACGAACGCGCCATATCTCTGGACGGCCGGAACATGCGCTCCGATATCGAGACGCTACGTCGCGTAGCTGGGCTGCGGCTGAGGCGCGACCGCGGCATAGCCAGGGACAGTAAGTCAGTGTGCACTCGCACTAACAACCAAGGGTATCATTTAAGAATTTAATAGAAACTTTTTAAACAAGCTATAAGCAAACTAATGCTTTATTATTAAAAGGAAAACATTGACATGTTTTCAATACAAGTCTTCTATTTGTTTATTGTTAATCGCAGATTACTTCTTTCTTTTATCATATTTGGCCGAGGATGCGCGGCAATAAGGGACTAAACTCTTGACTAACATAAATTACCAAAAACATATATATTTATACCATGTTTATGTCAAATTTCTTCAGCGGTTACACATTTACGTGACAACTATTAAAAAAAGGCTGTTTACGTAACAATTATAACAAATAACCGTAATAACTCTTATTTTTCGTTTCTGTACATTTTCGGACATACGGGTTTTTGTCCATAATCACTTACTCTAAATTGTCGGACAGTCTATTTTAAATGCTTTTTGACCAGAATTCTGCCCTTTGCGCCTATCCGGGACACTTCGATTATGCGTTTTTACAACCGGATAACGGTCATAGAACCTGGCAGACGAATGCCTTATGGCATTTGTGTTATTGGGTAAAAAACAATGTATACCGTTTTATGAATCGCCTTTCCACTTAAATAGCGACTTATCACCACCAGGGGATTAGGACGGAGTAACGAAGAAAGTACAGAAAACCAGTCTGAGTGAAAAGGACATTTATTGCAAAATGTCATAAACTTAAACAAAACATCTTAATTAATCCAATAGATTTATGACAAGTCCCCTTCTACCCTGCTGGGCAAGCAAGAAACCCGCCTTATTACATCTAAAGGCAAAGCATACATGAAGGTACATAATAAAAGGCATATTTACAACTGCATCAATATGCATGACAATGTAAAAGGCATAAGTCAAAAACACACAAAGAAGGTTTTATGAATGAGCAAAAAAAAAAAAAAAATGTTTATATATATATAAATGTATTGAGCGGAGGCGGAATGGAGGGACGGTAATTTTTCTAGCAACTTTCTGCTAACAGCGTTCTCTAAGAAGGGCGCTTTGCTTTGTCTGCGAAAGGACGCTAAGCGCGTGGTCACGTGACTCGGACCCCGGCGCCCGATTGGCTGAGCGTTATGCAACATTAGGCAACCTATTGGCACAATTCCAATCCGCCCCGCGTCTTTACATAACTTAGAACCAAGTTCGATTCATAAAACCTTTTATGTGTGCATACAATTTCATAAAAGACAATGGTTTCACCAACAGCTTAACGTGAAACATACATACAAGTAATTTATACTATACAGAGTGGTATTTTACAAGCACATGTATTCGTCGAAACAATTGACGCTATACATATAACATATAACCGTATCCGCTTGCAAATGCAGTATGTTCAGTGTGTATCTTAATTCTCGAAAACCTGCATGTTTTGTCTCTAAATTTTCGGATACCTGTTTATTTTTAATATTGTTTGTATCTAAACTTAAAGTAATTACGGTGGTCTTATTGAACTACAGTGTCTTTCTTAAATGTTTCCCATGTTTCCACAATCTTAAGCCAAGAACATTCAGTAAGTAGCAGGAAGCGTTCAATTTTTCATCAAAGGTATCATGAGGTAGTCACCATTTCGGAAACGACATTATCCCCATCGGCTTGATTTTAGGTTTGTTTGAAAGATGACAGAAAACTATTTACAAAATAAGCAAAATATCCAAACTTGTGCTTGCATTATAAAAGCATTTTCCATCATGCTGAACATTTTAATAAGAACGCCATGATGGCCGTTAAGCGCTCACCTGAGTTCACGGACACCAATTGTTGAAGACTAACCTGGATATCAAGTGCTTGATCACACTTGAACCAGATTTCAACATGGCCTTATATTGTTAAGAAAAACATTCTGACAAAGTTTCATAAACAATGAGTCATAAATGTAGATAAAAGAGTGGTAACAAGGTTTTTCTAGTGTTTTTTTTTACTTAGTTTTTGGACATACGTGACCCAGATTTTAACTTATCCAGTATATTGTCAAGATAAGCATTCTGAGCCAGTTTCGTCAAGATTGAGTTGTAAATGTGGCCTCTATAGTGGTTAGACGTTTTTTTTTCTAAGAAACAAGTGACCTGGATTTTGGACGTTTGTGACCCAAATTTAAACTCGGCCAAGATATTGTCTAAATTAACATTCTGACCAAGTTTTTTCAAGGTTACCGGTAAGTCCTTTTTATATTGCCCTTAAATATGTGATACACGTTGTATGGATGTGTTAACCTTTCCTAGTGAAACATATTGTTGGTATGGATATGTTTACCCTTGCTAGTGATATACAATGTTGGTATGGGTGTGTTTACCCTAGCTAGTGATATACATTGTTGGTATTGATTTGTTAACTCTTGTTAGTAATACACATTGTTGATATGGGTATGTTAACTCTTGCTAGTGATATACACTGTTGATATGGGTGTGTTAACCCTTGCTAGTGATATACACTTATGATATGGGTGTGTTAACTCTACCTAGTGTAACATATTGTTTGTATGGATGTGTACCCTTGCTGGTGATACACATTGTTAATATGGATGTGTTAACTCATGCTAGTGATTAACACTGTTGATATGGGTGTGTTAACCCTTGCTAGTAATACAAATTGTTGAAATTGGTGTGTTAACCCTAGCTAGTGATATACATTGTTGATATGGGTGTGTTAACCCTAGCTTATGATACACATTGTTGGTATGGATGTGTTAACCCTAGGTAGTGAAACACACTGTTGATATGGATGTGTTCACCCTTGCTAGTGATATAAACTGTTGATATGGGTGTTTCAACGCTTGCTAGTGATACACATTGTTGGTATGGGTGTGTTAACCCTAGCTAGTGATACACATTGTTGATATGAATGTGTTAACCCTTGCTACTGATACACATTGTTTGTATGGTTGTGTTAACCCTTGCTAGTGATACACATTGTTGGTATGAATGTATTAACCCTTGCTAGTGAATTACACTGTTGGTATGAATGTGTTGACCCTAGCTAGTGAAACACACTGTTGGTATGAATGTGTTAACCCTTGCTAGTGAAACACACTGTTAATATGGATGTGTTAACCCTTGCTAGTGATAAACACTGTTGATATGGGTGTGTTAACCCTTGCTAGTTATATACATTATTGGTTTGGGTGTGTTAACGCTTGCTAGTGATACACATTGTTGATATGGGTGTGTTAACCCTTGCTAGTGATACACATTATTGGTATGGGTGTGTTAACCCTTGCTAGTAATATACATTGTTGATATGGTTGCGTTAACCCTTGCTAGTAATACACATTGTTGGTATGGAAGTGTAAACTCTTGCTAGTGATATACACTGTTGATATGGGTGTGATAACCCTTGCTAGTGATACAAATTGTTGATATGGGCGTGATAACCCTTGCTAGTGATACACATTGTTGGTATGGGTGTGTTAACCCTTGCTAGTAAAACACATTGTTAGTATGGGTGTGTTAACACTAGCTAGTGATACACATTGTTGGTATTGGTGTGTTTACTCGTGCTAGTGATTCACATTGTTGGTATGGATGTGTTAACCCTAGCTAGTGATAGGGTTGTGGATGTGTTAACTCTTGCTAGGGAAAAACACTGTTGATATGCGTGTGTTAACCCTTGCTAGTGATACACATTGTTGATATGGATGTGTTGACCCTTGCTAGTGATAAACATCGTTGGTATTGGTGTGTTTACTCGTGCTAGTGATATACATTGTTGGTATGGATGTGTTAACCCTTGCTAGTGATACACATTGTTGGTATGGATGTGTTAACTCGTTCTAGTGATACACATTGTTGGTATTGGTGTGTTAACTCGTGCTAGTGATATACACTGTTGATATGGGTGTGTTAACCCTTGTTAGTGATATACACTGTTGATATGGGTGTGTTAACCCTTGCTAGTAAAACACATTTTTAGTATGGATATGTTAACCCTTGCAAGTAATACACATTGTTGGTATGGATGTGTTTACCCTTGATAGTGATACACATTTTTGGTATTGGTGTGTTGACGTGTGCTAGTATTACACATTGTTGTTATGGGTGTGCTAACCCTTGCTAGTGATATACACTGTTGATATGGGTGTGTTAACCCTTGCTAGTGATATACACTGTTGATATGGGTGTGTTAACCCTTGCTAGTAATACACATTGTTGGTATTGGTGTGTTAACTCGTGCTAGGGATACACATTGTTGGTATGGGTTATTAACCCTTGCTAGTGATACACATTGTTGGTATGGGTTTGTTAACCCTTGCTAGTGATATACACTGTTGGTATGGGTGTGTTAACCCTTGCTAGTGATATACACTGTTGGTATGGGTGTGTTAAACCTTGCTAGTGATATACACTGTTGGTATGGGTGTGTTAACCCTTTCTAGTGATATACACTGTTGGTATGGGTGTGCTAACCCTTGCTAGTGATACACATTGTTGATATGGGTGTGATAACCCTTGCCAGTGATACACATTGTTGGTTTGGGTGTGTTAACCCTTGCTAGTGATACACATTGTTGGTATGGGTGTGATAACCCTTGTTAGTGATGAACACTATTGATATGGGTCTGTAAACCCTTGCTAGTAATACGCATTGTTAGTATGAATGTGTTAACCCTTGGTAGTAATACACATTGTTGGTATTGATGTGTCAACTCGTGCTAGTGATACACATTGTTGGTATGAGTGTGTTTACCCTTGCAAGTGATACGCATTGTTGGTATGGGTGTGTTAACCCTTGCTAGTGATATACACTGTTGATATGGGTGTGTTAACCCTTGCTAGTAATACAAATTGTTAGTATGGATGTGTTAA
Source organism: Dreissena rostriformis (assembly GCA_007657795.1). Taxonomy (NCBI): domain Eukaryota; kingdom Metazoa; phylum Mollusca; class Bivalvia; order Myida; family Dreissenidae; genus Dreissena; species Dreissena rostriformis. The sequence continues at coordinate 32,901 of VMBQ01005546.1, read as the reverse complement.
CCCTTGCAAGTAATACACATTGTTGGTATGGATGTGTTAACCCTAGCTAGTGATACACATTGTTGTTATTGGTGTGTTGACTCGTGCTTGTATTACACATTGTTGGTATGGGTGTGTTAACCCTTGCTAGTGATATACACTGTAGGTATGGGTGTGTTAACCCTTGTTAGTGATAAACACTGTTGATATGGGTGTGTTAACTCTTGCTAGTAATACACATTATTGGTATGGTGTGATAACCCTTGCCAGTGATACACATTGTTGGTATGGGTGTGTTAACTCGTGCTAGTGATACACATTGTTGGTATGGGTGTGTTAACCCTTGCTAGTGATACACATTGTTGGTGTGGGTGTGTTAACCCTTGCTAGTGATACACATTGTTGGTATGAGTGTGATAACCCTTTCCAGTGATACGCATTGTTGGTATGGGTGTGTTAACCCTTGCTAGTGATACACATTGTTGGTATGGGTGTGATAACCCTTGCCAGTGATACACATTGTTGGTATGGGTGTGTTTACCCTTGCTAGTGATACACATTGTTGGTATGGGTGTGATAACCCTTGCTAGTGATATACATTGTTGGTATGGGTGTGTTAACCCTTGCTAGTGATATACACTGTTGATATGGGTGTGTTAAACCCAGCTAGTGATACACATTGTTGGTATGGTGTGTTAACTCATGCTAGTGATACACATTGTTGGTATGGGTGAGTTAACCCTTGCTAGTGATAAACATTGATGATATGGGTGTGTTAACCCTTGGTAGTGATATACACTGTTGATATGGGTGTGTTAACCCTAGCTAGTGATACACTTTGTTGGTATGGTGTGTTAACTCATGCTAGTGATACACATTGTTGGTATGGGTGTGTTAACCCTAGCTAGTGATACACATTGTTGGTATGGGTGTGTTAACCCTAGCTAGTGATACAGATTGTTTGTATGGGTGTGTTAACTCTTGCTAGTGATACACATTGTTTGTATGGGTGTGTTAACTCTTGCTAGTGATACACATTATTGGTATGGATGTATTAACCCTAGCTAGTGATACACATTGTTTGTATGGTGTGTTAACTCATGCTAGTGATACACATTGTTGGTATGGGTGTGTTTACCCTAGCTAGTGATACACATTGTTTGTATGGGTGTGTTAACCCTAGCTAGTGATACACATTGTTGATATGGGTGTGTTAACTCATGCTAGTGATACACATTTTTAGTATGGATGTGATAACCCTTGCTAGTAATACACATTGTTGGTATGGAAGTGTTAACTCTTGCTAGTGATATACATTGTTGATATAGGTGTGTTAACTCGAGCTATAGATACACATTTTTGGTATAGATATGTTTACAAGTTCTAGTGATACACATTGTTGATATGGGTGTGTTAACTCGTGCTATTGATACACATTTTTGGTATTGGTTTGTTAACTCGTTCTAGTGATACACATTATTGGTATGGGTGTATTAACCCTTGCTAAAGTTGCTAGTAATACACATTGTTTGTATGGGTGTGTTAACCCTAGCTAGTGATACACATTGTTGATATGGATGTGTTAACCCTTGCTAGTGATAAACATTTTTGGTATGGATGTGTTAACCCTTGCTAGAGATAAACGTTTTCGGTATTGATGTGTTCACCGTTGAAAGTGATACATACTGTTGGTATGGATTTGTTTATACACAGAACGCCGCCTGTTTCCATGGGAACTGGAGTCGGCGAAGAAGCTGAAGCAGCGCGAGCGGGACATGGACGACGAGGCCCGGACCAGCATCATTCAAAAGTCCGTCAAGGTCGGTCAACATACTCGCAAGCTTAACAAGTCAAATAAAGTCATTGAGAAGTTTGCTTTTCGCCCATTATCTTAGAAGTTAGAAGTATAACTTCAGGATAGACCCGCTTGTAGCGGCTATATATATGGAATATATACCCAAGCGTTAGAGGATCAGTATCTCATTCTATAGCTGCGACGAGGGGCTCTTTCTGAATTTGAGCAGTAGACCATATTACATTTTTGGTTAACTGTATAAAAACGACTACCTTAAATGCGTAAGGAAACAATGTTACACGCCATAAAATAGTAGTAATAACAGTTACATTATTTTGAACTAGCTGGTTGTAATAAATAACCCTTTTGAAATACCAACACGCTATTTTGCGTTATAACTAGTACAGTTTATATATTATAATTTTGCAACAACGTTATGTATAACAGTCACTAATAAGTCTTGATATATTACCACATCCTCGACTATTACAATAGTACAAACAACAGCAACAACACAACCAATAACACGAACTACAACAACTACTTTACACGAATAACCACAAAACCACAAACAACCCCACTAACTTCAACAACAAAAACATGAAAACTAACTATAAAACATGATTAATTAAAACACTCACAACAACACTCACAACAACAACTTTTGAAGAATAATGCAATCACACCAGCAAATCAAAACAAGAACATTAACAACACGAACATTATAAACAACTACACTTCCAAAGCACCACCAATAAAAAAATAACACTAACTGCAAAAACAATAACATCAACAACAACAGCAATAATAGTTTCTACCTTTAACACAACTACTTTAATATTTGACCTTTCATCTTTTTAAATGAAAAGATGGACTCACGTTTCTCGAAGAACAAAACTGAGGATATCGACGAGCTGGATCGTGAGAGGTTCGGCGACCGCAGCAGAGCGAATACGGACCCCGAGCACTTCACCGAGCATGAAGGTGACATTGGAAAACATTCACATATCCAAGTCATTAAATGACTAATTTAAAAGTATATTAAAATAATGAAAAAACTTGTTACAACATAAATGATATTTAATTATATAATTGACCAGTATTTTGGCCAGCATGGTAAGTCAATTGGTCTATGTCAGATGACCCGCGGGCGAGTCTGTCGCGGCCAACCCTGATGCCGGAGAAGTCAATCTGGACCAAGAAGCTAAAGAAGTACTCCGGTGTAATCGGCACTAAGTTCCTGCGCGGTCCAGGAAAGTAAGTTCTTTAAGATTATCAAATAAAGGGCAATTAAAGTAGGTCCTTGAAGAAAACCGATTTTTTAAGCCAAAAACATATGTTCTCTAAGTTAGCCGAATTAGAGGGCAGGAAAGAAAGTACTTGAACATATCAAAATTACAGGCCAAGACAGTAGGTACTTCAAGACGGTCGAATTACAGACAAGATTTATGATAACGGAATAAATTAAAGGCAAGAACTGTAGCATATTCCAATTATAATGTTTCAGTACTGCAAGAAACATCACTTTATACTTGATTATACAAAACCGAAAGGCAGTGCTAGGAATACGTATTTAATTTATTTATTTAAAATCTGCTTATTAAATTATTTATTAAAATAAATTAATCAAACATTAATTAAAATCAACAATGTATATACGAGTGTTAAATGTCTTTTTTTGTGCCATCAGTTAAAGGTGGCAAAAATGTATTCAGATACAGTCCGAACGACGAAGAATGTTTGGTATAACGGTAGATTGGATTACATCTGGATTTTTTTTTTGTAGAAAGATAACCGAATTATATGTTTTCGAATGAGGTCTTTTAATATAATCAAATTACAGGTCAAGAAAGTAGATGTTGAAAGATTACTGAATAATATGCTAGGAAAATAGAAGAATATAATAGAAAAACATGTCTTCTAAGATTACCGAATTACAGCTCAGAAGAGTAGGTAGGAATATAGAAGATTTAGGACTACCATTATAATGCCAGGTATGAAGGACATTTAAGATAACATAATAACATACACACCGGGAAAGAAGGTCTTTCAGGATTGCCTAATGGGATTCCAGGAAAGTAGGTATGTTCAAATTAGCGAATCAAAAATCAGGACATTACTGTAGGTCCTTTTAGATTTCCGGCTAGGTGAGTGGGTCTATTAAAATTACCGTGTAACAGGCAAGGAAAGTAGGCCAGTAAAGATAACATAATTTCAGGCTATAATTAAGTTCCTTAAAAATAACCGAATTGCAGGCCGACAAAGAAAGTTATTTAAGATTACAGAATTACAGGTACTTTAACAGAGTCGTAAGTTCCATATTAACTTAAACTTATGTTATTTGATCGTGCGGGTATAATTGTTACGAGTATCGTTCTTACAGCCTCTATGCATGTCCCTTGTGTTAGGTTTTACTGGGAGGTGCAGGTGTTCTACCGTATCCATGTGACGCTGTTAAGGAACGCACTGCTGTTCGAGATTGGCATCTCGCGCCTGGACGCAGTGCATAGCAGCTTCTACGTAGGAAGCCAGACGTTCGCCTGGTCCTTTTCTGCTGAGCGCTGTAACGACCACAAACAGGTCTGCTTGCGATCCCTTCGTCAGTTCTGGTCAAAGACACTTAAAAAATGCTGCAAAGTAATATCAACACAAATACCATAATTTATGTTTGCGCATTGAAGATATAATATAAGTCGCGAGTCACAATTTAAGTTTGTAAGTTAAATTATATATAATCTGTAGGACTTAATAATATGTAAGTATTCTATTTATTGGTAGATCATCCAAATTGAAGTTTGGTCGTCGACTCCAGCGTGCCGATCTTTTCAAAAATCTAATATAAATATATGTTTGTTTTGGAAAAATGCTTTGCGTTTTTTCAAGTACACAAAATATGTGGTGTGTTTTCTTTTTAAAAAACTGGATTAGAGTAAATATTTTCATGTTATTGTTAAGCATATTGTAATAAAAAGTTAGCATTTAACATGTTGTACATAAATTACAATTCTTATAATATTTGAACTAATTTGAATTGTTATCATATCAGACGAAACTTCAGCTTCCTAAATATAAGCTCCATAACGAATTGGGATGTTACATATTTTCAGAACGAGCAGACCTCATTTGTATTTCTAATGATGAGTGCAGTAATTTAAAACAAGATAATGTTTGCATGGATCATGAAGAAACTTAATCGATTAACATCTTGTCATATCAAAAGGGTTAAACAAAGGGTAGCAGACATACTAGAATTAATCTTTTGAATTCGTTTTAAATTTGAAAATAAGTCTCAGTTGTATTTTACAAAACACATTGCCCTTTTTCCTTATATCCAGAGATGGTTGATTTATCTATGTTTTTATTTCATCCATTTTTTGTGTTTAAAGGTCCTTTATGCGAAGCAAACATTCCTGGTGTAATATCTGAAGCTTGCATACAAATTAAACAAATAAAAAGAATGTATTGTATCGCTCTTATACTGTTTGATCCAATCACCATGTATGTATTCTATTTGTTCTGGCCTATGCATATGCTGTCCATCGGCAGGTTTGCCACAAGTTCCGCCACAAGAGAATGCTGTTACACCACAGCCCGATCACGAGCGACACCGCCGGCTCCACCCACCATGCCACTTACGGCTTCCTATTGGACACCGTAAAGAGGGAATGGACTGTGATTGATGTCAGTCTGAGGTAAGACTATGATTGTTATTGATGTCAGTCCGAGGTTAGACTAGTATTGTGATTGACGTCAGTCCGAGGTTAGACTAGTATTGTGATTGATGTCAGTCCGAGGTTAGACTAGTATTGTTATTGACGCCAGTCCGAGGTTAGACTAGTATTGTGATTGATGTCAGTCCGAGGTTAGACTCGTATTGTGATTGACGTAAGTCCGAGGTTAGACTAGTAGTGTGCTTGATGTCAGTCCGAGGTTAGACTAGTATTGTGATTGACGTCAGTCCGAGATTAGACTAGTATTGTGAATGACGTCAGTCCGAGGTAAGACTAGCATTGTGATTGACGTCAGTCCGAGGTTAGACTAGTATTGTGATTGGTGTCAGACCGAGGTAAGACTAGTTTTGTGATTGACGTCAGTCCGAGGTTAGACTAGTATTGTGATTGACGTCAGTCCGAGGTTAGACTAGTATTGTGATTGATGTCAGTCCGAGGTTAACCAAGGATTGTGATTGATGTCAGTCCGAGGTTAAACTAGAATTTATTGTGATTGACGTCAGTCCGAGGTTAAACTGGAATTGTGATTGACGTCAGTCTGAGGTTATACTGATATTGTGATTAATGTCAGTCCGAGGTAAGACTAGTATTGTGATTGATGTCAGTCCGAGGTTAGACTAGTATTGTGATTAAGGTCAGTCCGAGGTTAAACTGGAATTGTGATTGACGTCAGTCTGAGGTAAGACTAGAATTTTGATTGATGTCAGTCCGAGGTTAGACTATGATTGAGATTGATGTCAGTCCGAGTATAGACTGTTACTAGGTAACAGTAACAGTCTGTTTATGACAATGGTTGGGATGACATAATGAGTGTTCTTGGTGTTTATGACAATGGTTGGGATGACAGAATGAGTGTTGATGATGTTAAGGAAAATGGTTGGGATGACAGAATGAGTGTACTTGATGTTTATGACAATGGTTGGGATGACAAAATTAGTGTTGTTGATGTTTATGACAATGGTTGGGGTGACATAATGAGTGTTCTTGGTGTTTATGACAATGGTTGGGATGACAGAATGAGTGTTGATGATGTTTATGACAATGGTTGGGATGACAGAATGAGTGTTGTTGTTGTTTATGACAATGGTTGGGATGACAGAATGAGTGTTGATGATGATGTTTATGACAATGGTTGGGATGACAAAATAAGTGTTGATGATGTTTATGACAATGGTTGGGATGACATAATGAATGTTGTTGATGTTAATGACAATGGTTGGGATGACATAATGAGTGTTGTTGATGTTAATGACAATGGTTGGGATGACATAATGAGTGTTGTTGATGTTTATGACAATGGTTGGGATGACAGAATGAGTGTTGATGATGTTTATGACAATAGTTGTGATGACAGAATGAGTGTTGATGATGTTTATGACAATGGTTGGGATGATATAATGAGTGTTGTGGATGTTTATGACAATGGTTGGGATGACAAAATGAGTGTTGTTGATGTTTATGACAACGGTCGGGATGAGAGAATGAGTGCTGCTGATGATGTTTATGACAATGGTTTGGATGACAGAATGAGTGTTGATGATGTTTTTGACAATGCTTGGGATGACAAAATGAATGTTGTTGATGATGTTTATGACAATGGTTGGGATGACAAAATGAACGTTGTTGATGATATTAATGACAATGGTTGGAATGACATAATGAACGTTGTTAATGATATTAATGACAATGGTTGTGATGCCAGAATGAGTGTTGATGATGTTAATGACAATGGTTTGGATGACATAATGAGTGTTGTTGTTGTTAATGACAATGGTTGGGATGACATAATTAGTGTTGATGATGTTTATGACAATGGTTGGGATGACATAAGGAGTGTTGTTGATGTTTATGACAATGATTGGGATGACAAAATTAGTGTTGTTAATGTTAATGGCAATAGTTGGGATGACAGAATGAGTGTTGTTGTTGTTTATATGTTTATGACAATAGTTGGGATGAAAGAATGAGCGTTGATGATGTTAATGACAATGGTTGGGATGACATAATGAGTGTTGTTGATGTCAATTACAATGGTTGGGATAACAGAATGAGTGTTGTTGTTGTTTATGACAATGGTTGGGATGACAGAATGAGTGTTGATGATGTTTATGACAATGGTTGGGATGACATAATCAGTGTTGTTGATGAATATGACAATGATTGGGATGACAAAATCAGTGTTGTTGATGTTAATGGCAATGGTTTAGATGACAGAATGAGTGTTGTTGTTGTTTATGACAATGGTTGGGATGACAGAATGAATGTTGTTGATGTTAAAGACAATGGTTGGGATGACATAATGAGTGTTGTTGATGTTAAAGACAATGGTTGGGATGACATAATAAGTGTTGATGATGTTTAGGACAATGATTGGGATGACAAAATGAGTGTTGTTGATGTTAATAACAATGGTTGGGATGACATAATTAGGGTTGTTAATGTTAATGGCAATGGTTGGCATTACAGAATGAGTGGTGATGATGTTTATGACAATGGTTGGGATTACATAATGAGTGTTGTTGATGTTAATGACAATGGTTGGGATGATATAATAAGTGTTGATGATGTTTAGGACAATGGTTGGGATGACAAAATGAGTGTTGTTGTTGTTTATGACAATGGTTGGGATGACATAATTAGTGTTGATGATGTTTAGGACAGTGGTTGGGATGACAAAATGAGTGTTGTTGTTGTTTATGACAATGGTTGGGATGACATAATTAGTGTTGATGATTTTTATGACAATGGTTGTGATAACAGAATTAGTGTTGTTGATGTTTATGACAATGATTGGGATGACAAAATTAGTGTTGTTGTTGTTTATGACAATGGTTGGGATGACAGAATGAGTGTAGTTGTTGTTTATGACAATGGCTGGGATAATGAAATGAGCGTTGTTGATGTTTATGACAATGATTGGGATGACATAATGAGTGTTGTTGATGTTAATGACAATGATTGGGATGACATAATGAGTGTTGTTGATGTTAATGACAATGGTTGGGATGACATAATGAGTGTTGTTGATGTAAATGACAATGGTTGGGATGACATAATGAGTGTTGTTGATGTTAATGACAATGGTTGGGATGACAGAATGAGTGTTGTTGATGTTAATGACAATGGTTGGGATGACAAAATGAATGTTGATGATGTTTATGACAATGGTTGGGATGACAGAATGAGTGTTGATGATGTTTATGACAATGGTTGGGATGACAGAATGAGTGTTGATGATGATGTTTATGACAATGATTGGGATGACAAAATGAGTGTTGATGATGTTTATGACAATGGGTGGGATGACAGAATGAGTGTTGATGATGATGTTTATGACAATGATTGGGATGACAAAATGAGTGTTGATGATGTTTATGACAATGGTTGGGATGACAGAATGAGTGTTGATGATCTTTATGACAATGATTGGGATGACAAAATGAGTGTTGATGATGTTTATGGCAATGATTGGAATGACATTGTTAATGTTGTTTATGACAATAATTGTGATGACAGAATGAGTGTTGATGTTGTTTATGACAATAGTTGTGATGACAGAATGAGTGTTGATGTTGTTTATGACAATAGTTGTGATGACATAATGAGTGTTGATGTTGTTTATGACAATACTTGTGATGACAGAATGAGTGTTGATGATGTTTATGACAATGATTGGAATGAAATAATGAGTGTTGATGTTGTTTATGACAATAGTTGTGATGACAGAATGAGTGGTGATGTTGTTTAAGACAATAGTTGTGATGACAGAATGAGTGTTGATGATCTTTATGACAATGATTGGAATGACATAATGAGTGTTGATGTTGTTTATGACAATAGTTGTGATGACATAATGAGTGTTGATGTTGTTTATGACAATAGTTGTGATGACAGAATGAGTGTTGATGATCTTTATGACAATGGTTGGAATGACATAATGAGTGTTGATGTTGTTTATGACAATAGTTGTGATGACAGAATGAGTGTTAATGATCTTTATGACAATGGTTGGAATGACATAATGAGTGTTGATGTTGTTTATGACAATAGTTGGGATGACAGAATGAGTGTTGATGTTGTTTATGACAATGGTTGGGATGACATTATGAGTGTTGTTGATGTTTATGACAATGATTGGGATGACAAAATTAGTGTTGTTAATGTTAATGGCAATAGTTGGGATGACAAAATGAGTGTTGTTGTTGTTTATATGTTTATGACAATAGTTAGGATGAAAGAATGAGTGTTGATGATGTAAATGACAATGGTTGGGATGACATAATGAGTGTTGTTGATGTCAATGACAATGGTTGGGATGACAGAATGAGTGTTGTTTATATGTTTATGACAATAGTTGGGATGACATAATGAGTGTTGATGATGTTTATGACAATGGTTGGGATAACAGAATGAGTGTTGTTGTTGTTTATGACAATGGTTGGGATGACAGAATGAGTGTTGATGATGTTTATGACAATGGTTGGGATGACATTATGAGTGTTTTTGATGTTTATGACAATGATTGGGATGACAAAATTAGTGTTGTGGATGTTAATGGCAATGGTTGGGATGGCAGAATGAGTGTTGTTGTTGTTTATAACAATCGTTGGGATGACAGAATGAATGTTGATGATGTTTATGACAATTGTTGGGATGACATAATGAGTGTTGTTGATGTTTATGACAATGGTTGGGATGACAAAATGAATGTTGTTGATGATGTTTATGACAATGGTTGGGATGAGAAAATGAATGTTGTTGATGATGTTTATGACAATGGTTGGGATGACATAATGAATGTTGTTGATGATGTTTATGACAATGGTTGGGATGACAAAATGAATGTTGTTGATGATGTTTATGACAATGGTTGAGTTGACATAACGAGTGTTGATGATGTTTATGACAATGATTGGGATGACAAAATGAGTGTTGTTTATGTTAATTACACTGGTTGGGATTTCAGAATGAGCGTCCTTGATATTAATGACAATGGTTGTGATGACATAACGAGTGTTGATGATGTTTATGAAAATGGTTGGGATGACACAATGAGTGTTGATGATGTTTATGACAATGGTTGGGATAACAGAATGAGTGTTGTTGTTGTTAATGACAATGGTTGGGATGACAGAATGAGTGTTGATGATGTTTATGACAATGGTTGGTTTGACAAAATGAGTGTTGATGATGTTAATGGCAATAGTTGGGATGACACAATGAGTGTTGATGATGTTTATGACAATGGTTGTCATGACATTATGAGTGTTGATGATGTTTATGACAATGGTTGGGATGACAAAATGAGTGTTGTTGATGTTTATGACAATGGTTGGTTTGACAAAATGAGTGTTGATGATGTTAATGACAATGATTGGGATGACAAAATGAGTGTTGATGATGTTCATGACAATGGTTGGGATGACACAATGAGTGTTGTTGAAGTTAATTACACTGGTTGGGATTTCAGAATGAGCGTCCTTGATATTAATGACAATGGTTGGAATGACATAATGAGCGTTTTGAAGTTAATGACAATAGGTGGGATTATAGAATGAGTGTTGTTGATGTTTATAAAAATGGTTGTCATGACAGAATCAGTGTTGTTGTTGTTAATTAAAATTGTTGGGATGACACAATTTGTATATTAATCGTCCTATGAACAAAAATTGTCTATATGTTTATCTGTCCTTTCCTTGGTCTGTTCGTTACGCCGTCTATCTGTCCGCAAAAGATTAGGAAATATTGTAAAACCTCAACGTCTCAAAAAGTATGTAAGATACCATCAAGAAAGTTGGTACAGAAGTTCAACTATAGGTTTTCTGTATGTCCGTCTATAAATCGATTCCTCTTCGGTCTTCTGTCTGTAGGTCTGTCCAAAAAAACAGAAATAATTACAAAAGTTCATGTCATATAACTGGGTCACGAAATTTCTCAGATAGAACTCAAGATTCTCTGAAGAAACGTGGTATATATGTACTTAGAAAGGGCCATGTTGGAAATATGCAAGACCTTTTGGTTTCACAATGTCAAAGGTCAGGTCACTGTAACTAAACTATAGGCACTTAATAGTATAATTTCTCATCAACTACAAATGATATGGACATGAAACTTGGTATACACATTTGGCTATATGTTAAACTTGTGTTTTTCAGCTACTACTTGTATCTGTTCATCCATCCGCCCAGCTGAACTTCAAGTAAAATAAACAACTGTACAAGTACTAATAATTTGATAAAGAAACACGGTTTACATATTAAAAGTGGTGAGAGGATTATGCATGGCCCTGTATTTCAGCATATTTCAAAACCAGATGACTAAATAGTAATTGAATTACATGAAATAATGCAATTTTGCTAAAGTTACAAAAGATATAATCATAAACGTTAATAAACACATGATTAGCAATTTGACAGTTATATGCACAACCTTTCTTCACTTGAGGTCAATCATCTGGTGAATGCTAAAAAACACAATCTTTATATTGCTCTGGCATATGGACAGTGGGTTGCAATATTAAACATTTGTTCAAGTGTACAGATACAGGGCTATATTAAGGTAATGCACATTTTTAATTGATAGGGGTTTCGCCCCATAGGTACGGCACTCCTGTATTGTGTTCAATACTGTCAAAGTATTGTTGCATTATGAAATTAGTCGTCCACTCCTTTCTCTACCTTCTTGTTTGCAGAAAGATGTTATACTGCTTTCCAAATATCGACACAACTGAGCCCCTGTGGCCAGTGTTTGGTACCTACAATCCGTACTCTGTGCACGTGGAACTCACACTGAAAACTGGACGCGACATCATGGCCATCCCAGACATACTCCGACCGGTAAATTATGCATCACAATGTATTATTTACAACACCAGACATACTGATAACTCTAATAACGATAGTGATCATGACTATCACATCATTCTCAGAGATGTCTGTAGTGACCATGGCTATCATATCATTCTCAGACATGTTTGTAGTGACCATGGCTATCATATCATTCTCAGACATGTTTGTAGTGATCATGACTATCAGATCATTCTCAGACATGTTTGTAGTGATCATGAAATGTTCATCCCAGAATGTTCCGACCGGTTGTCATCATCATAACTATACCTGGCGTATTGTTGCCGGTATGATTCGTTCATGCATGACCATCATGCCAATCCTGCAATCCTCAGACCATTTCATAACCATAACTATACATGTCATATCGCTGCTGGTGTGTTTGCAGTTATCATGGCCATCACAAACATGATTCAAAATGTTTGCAATGACGATGGCTATCACACACATTCTCAGACATGTTTGTAGTGACCATGACTATCACATCATTCTCAGACATGTTTGTAGTGACCATGACTATCGCATCATTCTCAGACATGTTTGTAGTGACCATGACTATCACATCATTCTCAGACATGTTTGTAGTGACCATGACTATCACATCATTCTCAGACATGTTTGTAGTGACCATGACTATCACATCATTCTCAGACATGTTTGTAGTGACCATGACTATCACATCATTCTCAGACATGTTTGTAGTGACCATGACTATCACATCATTCTCAGACATGTTTGTAGTGACCATGACTATCACATCATTCTCAGACATGTTTGTAGTGACCATGACTATCACATCATTCTCAGACATGTTTGTAGTGACCATGACTATCACATCATTCTCAGACATGTTTGTAGTGACCATGACTATCACATCATTCTCAGACATGTTTGTAGTGACCATGACTATCACATCATTCTCAGACATGTTTGTAGTGACCATGACTATCACATCATTCTCAGACATGTTTGTAGTGACCATGACTATCACATCATTCTCAGACATGTTTGTAGTGACCATGACTATCACATCATTCTCAGACATGTTTGTAGTGACCATGACTATCACATCATTCTCAGACATGTTTGTAGTGACCATGACTATCACATCATTCTCAGACATGTTTGTAGTGACCATGACTATCACATCATTCTCAGACATGTTTGTAGTGACCATGACTATCACATCATTCTCAGACATGTTTGTAGTGACCATGACTATCACATCATTCTCAGACATGTTTGTAGTGACCATGACTATCACATCATTCTCAGACATGTTTGTAGTGACCATGACTATCACATCATTCTCAGACATGTTTGTAGTGACCATGACTATCACATCATTCTCAGACATGTTTGTAGTGACCATGACTATCACATCATTCTCAGACATGTTTGTAGTGACCATGACTATCACATCATTCTCAGACATGTTTGTAGTGACCATGACTATCACATCATTCTCAGACATGTTTGTAGTGACCATGACTATCACATCATTCTCAGACATGTTTGTAGTGACCATGACTATCACATCATTCTCAGACATGTTTGTAGTGACCATGACTATCACATCATTCTCAGACATGTTTGTAGTGACCATGACTATCACATCATTCTCAGACATGTTTGTAGTGACCATGACTATCACATCATTCTCAGACATGTTTGTAGTGACCATGACTATCACATCATTCTCAGACATGTTTGTAGTGACCATGACTATCACATCATTCTCAGACATGTTTGTAGTGACCATGACTATCACATCATTCTCAGACATGTTTGTAGTGACCATGACTATCACATCATTCTCAGACATGTTTGTAGTGACCATGACTATCACATCATTCTCAGACATGTTTGTAGTGACCATGACTATCACATCATTCTCAGACATGTTTGTAGTGACCATGGCTATCACATCATTCTCAGACATGTTTGTAGTGACCATGACTATCACATCATTCTCAGACATGTTTGTAGTGATCATGACTATCATATCATTCTCAGACATGTTTGTAGTGACCATGGCTATCACATCCTTCTGAGACATGTTTGTAGTGATCATGACTATCACATCATTCTCAGACATGTTAGTAGTGATCATGACTATCACCTTATTCTCAGACATGTTTGTAGTGATCATGACTATCACATCATTTTCAGACATGTTTGTAGTGATCATAACTATCACATCATTCTCAGAGATGTTTGTAGTGACCATGACTATCACATCATTCTCAGACATGTTTGTAGTGAGCATGACTATGATATCATTCTCAGACATGTTTGTCGTAACCATGGCTATAACATCATTCTCAGACATGTTTGTAGTGACCATGACTATCACATCATTCTCAGACATGTTTGTAGTGATCATGACTATCATATCATTCTCAGACATGTTTGTAGTAACCATGGCTATCACATCCTTCTGAGACATGTTTGTAGTGATCATTACTATCACATCATTCTCAGACATGTTTGTAGTGATCATGACTATCACCTCATTCTCAGACATGTTTGTAGTGATCATGACTATCACATCATTTTCAGACATGTTTGTAGTGATTATGACTATCACATCATTCTCAGACATGTTTGTAGTGACAATAGCTATCACATCATTCTCACACATGTTTGTAGTGACCATGACTATCATATCATTCTCAGACCTGTTTGTAGTGATCATGACTATCATATCATTCTCAGACATGTTTGTAGTGACCATGACTATTACATCATTCTCACACATGTTTGTAGTGACCATGACTATCATATCATTCTCAGACATGTTTGTAGTGATCATGGCTATCACATCATTCTCAGACATGTTTGTAGTGACCATGGCTATCACATAATTCTCAGACATGTTTGTAGTGACCATGACTATCACATCATTCTCAGACATGTTTGTAGTGACCATGAC
Source organism: Dreissena rostriformis (assembly GCA_007657795.1). Taxonomy (NCBI): domain Eukaryota; kingdom Metazoa; phylum Mollusca; class Bivalvia; order Myida; family Dreissenidae; genus Dreissena; species Dreissena rostriformis. The sequence goes on along the minus strand of VMBQ01005546.1, from coordinate 17,616 downwards.
TATCACATCATTCTCAGACATGTTTGTAGTGATCATGACTATCATATCATTCTCAGACATGTTTGTAGTGACCATGGCTATCACATCCTTCTAAGACATGTTTGTAGTGATCATGACAATCGGATCATTTTCAGACATGTTTGTAGTGATCATGACTATCATCTCATTCTCAGACATGTTTGTAGTGATCATGACTGTCACATCATTCTTAGACATGTTTGTAGTGACCATGTCTATCGAATCTTTCACAGACATGTTTGTAGTGACGTTGGCTATCACATCATTCTCACACATGTTTGTAGTGACCATGGCTATCGCATCATTCTCAGACATGTTTGTAGTGACCATGGCTATCGCATCATTCTCAGACATGTTTGTAGTTACCATGACTATCGAATCTTTCACAGACATGTTTGTAGTGACGATGACTATCACATCATTCTCACACATGTTTGTAGTGACCATGGCTATCGCATCATTCTCAGACATGTTTGTAGTGACCATGTCTATCGAATCTTTCATAGACATGTTTGTAGTGACGTTGGCTATCACATCATTCTCACACATATTTGTAGTGACCATGGCTATCGCATCATTCTCAGACATGTTTGTAGTTACCATGACTATCACATTATTCTCGGACATTTTTTTAGTGACCATGATTATCACATCATTTTCAGACATGTTTCCAGTGACCATGACTATAACATCATTCTCATACATGTTTGTAGTAACCATGACTATCACATCATTTTCAGACATGTTTGCAGTGACCATGACTGTCACATCATTCTCAGACATGTTTGTAGTAACCATGACTATCACATCATTTTCAGACTATCCCATCATTCTCAGACATGTTTGTAGAGACCATGAATATCACATCATTTTCAGACATGTTTGTAGTGACCATAAATACCACATCATTCTCAGACATGTTTGTAGTGACCATGAATATCACATCATTCTCAGACATGTTTGCAGTGACCATGGCTATCACAAGCAGCAATCATAAACATACTATAAGTAAAGTATTAATATTAATAGAATATAAATTGAAATCAAACTGCAATAAAAGAGAATTCATTTCGTATTCATTTAAATTCAATTACTCAATGGTATTACTCAAAGAGCAACAGAAAATACCTGAGGAAATGACACAAAAACAAGTATTCACCACATATCGTCTGTCCTATCTCATTGTTCAATCATATTTTCTATTATTTCAGGGAAGTGGAAATAAAAACAAGCCAGGTCCCGCTACTTCAAAAAAAAAGAAGCTGCCATTTGACGTCACTAAGTCAACTTAAAACAAGAATACTCAAAGACGTCGTCAAATTAAATACGCATAATGAATAGACTCGCTGATTTTGGAACGACATATTTTAATAATGTTATATCCTTCTTTCCTATAGTTTCATCCATTCCTCATCCCCTTATTTTGGATATAATGACATATTTCTGATACAATTTGAGTTATTTATCTTTACTTAGAAAATTCTACCACACAGATGTTGGTTTTTGGTTAAAAACATGTGAAGTTTAGATTTTATTGAGAAAAATTAAAGTAAGGTACAAATTTAGCAAAATTTGCTACACATGCTGTGTAAATGCCAATAATTCAGAAAATGTAAGTTTTTAACAGTATGTATGTATTGAGTATTCTATAAGAATATTAATTTGATGATTTATATTAAAAATTCTTAAAAAGCTGAATGTTTTCCTATAAAAATACTGACTGAACAGATTGATAGGAAAGATATGAATAAATCTGGGTTGCTAGGGTGCCTTCATAGAATTCGCCTGCTACTAAGGAAAAACCTGATATGTAAATTATTTTGCCATAATTTTGTTGTGAAGATATAAAATGTTTCATTAAATGTCTCTCTTGTGTTGAACATCTTTTCATTCAGTTGAAAAACTCAATTTTTCTCTTAAGTGGCCGAATATACAGGAAAATAGGCTATATGTTTAATAATGTAAGAATTTTAATTCATATTTATGTAGACATTCTTTTTACTGTGTGCGTTTGAAGTGGTATTTTATGTTTATATATTTTTCTTAATGATTGAAAAGGGTTTCTATAATGAAAAGCTATGTAACACAAATGCATGTGCCTGTTTATCAGCTTTTCTGAGAACAAAGTGTTTTGCGTGTGCTTTTGTGATCCACGCTTTCTTATGAAATACATATATCGCAGATACAAATTGTAAGACCAGTTTGAAATACAATGTTTCACATCGGGATAGATAACTTCGGACTGCATAAATGAAGCATTGTCTCGTGTTATTTTGATCAAAATTGAAATACTGAATATCTACTGATTGGTTTGACACTTCAATTATGTCATCTTGGCTGCCAAAGAGTTGTACTTCATAACTTGTGAAAGATAAATTTGCTTTACGTGACTTATTAAATTAGTTATAGTACAGTAGTTTGATGTCATTTAATCAGGACGGTGATAGAGGGCGCTAATTGACCTCTTGGATGGGCAACATACTTTATTTGGGTTTACATTTAATATTAAACACAAACATGACCTTGTTTAATTTGTGTCCATAAATGAGACGAAAAATGAAAATCATAATAGTTCATTCTATGTGTGTGTGTGTGTTTTGTATTCCTTCATGCGTGATAATAATACTTTTAATTTCTTGTATATATATTTTTTGCAATTTAAAAGTTTCGGTGTTGTGATAAACGATGATGTTTAACATGGTGAACCTTGTGATGTTAAGTGTGCCATTACAAAATGGATTGACAAAATAAATATTTCATTTACACAATGTTTATATTCTGTTACAAATATTATAAAAGATCCAAACAATCAATGTTAAATGTGCGGCCAATGAATAAAAGAACCATTTGAAAGTATGTAATGAATGATAAGAGAAGACAATATCACATAGCCTGTCAATTTATGTCTAACATTTAAACTCATGGTTGCCATGTTAGCTCACTGAGCACAACATGCTTATGGTGAGCTATTAAGATCGCCTATATACCGTTGTCAGCATTTACCTTGTTAACGCATTTAGAGGACACATTTATTGTCAAATCAAGAAAAGAAAAAGAAACAAGAGATGTGTTTGTCAGAAACACAATGCCCACTACTGCGCCGCTTTGATTTTTTTATTTTATTTACCTTTGACCTTGAAGGATGACCTTGACCCTTCACCACTCAAAAATGTGCAGCTCCATGAGATACACAATCATGCATGCCAAATATCAAGTTGCTATGATCAATATTGCCAAAAAATCCACATTTTTCGAAACGCAAAACCTAAACGCAAAGTGTGAAGGAATTTCAAACGGACAGACGGACGGACAGACGGACAGTGCGATCACTATATGCCCACATTCGGGGGCATAAAAAACGTTTAAAACAACACAAAATGTGAAGCAACAAAAAGTAACCACCAATATCTAAACCAAGATAAAATAAATGCATACAATAGTACCCTTGTCACAAAGATACGCCCATCAGTTAACAGCATTTTCAGGTAAAGATTGCACAAATTAAATTGATTTGTCTTATTTTACTGTGGATCTTAAATTGTGGTATTGACCTTCGTTCTTGGGAATCAGTTATACTGTGCACCATTTAGAATGCTTGTAACTACTGCAAAGTTATATAAAAATACATGTACCGGTACTTCATTTACAGATATCTTTTTTTGACCTCTGACCTTGATTTGTGAGCATGACATTCCACCTTCAGCATGACAGTCTGTCTCATAATGTTGATCACTTTGGCATAGTAATTTTAAAATCCACCCATGCAGGACAAAGCTTTTCCCAATACAGTGTCAACTGACCAATTTGTGCTCATGACATGTGAGCTTAAACTCCAACAATGCTGTTGAAAATACCTTTGATCTTTGACCTTAAACCGTGACATTAACATTGGATCTACGTAGCCAGTTCTTGCGCTTTATTTGAAAATCCAGCCACGTTGAACAACTGCTATGCTCCAGACAAAATAAAGTAAAAACTTTGTCAATATGTTTTTCAATTGACCGAAACCAATTACGGACTAAGCTGAGATAGCATTAGAGCAAGTTTCATGAATATTTGACAACAAATGTGACTTCTAGAGTGTTTACAAGGTTTACCCTGCATGGTGGCCATTTTTTTTCAACAGACCGGAACCATTTTTCAGCTTGCCCAGATATCATAAGAACAAATGTTGTGACCAAGTTTCATGAATATTGTACTAAAAATGTGACTTTTTTTAGAGTGTTAACAAAATTTTACTTCCCCGCCCCCCTGTTGGTCATGTTTTTCAACAAAACAGAAATATTTTAAATCTCAGAAATGTGATTTCTATAGTATTAACAAACCTTTTCTTTACTTTGACCTAGTTACCTAGCTTTTGACCCCATGTGACCCAGTTTCGAACTTGGCCAAGATATCATTGGGAGAAATCTTCTTACCAGGTTTCATAACGAAAAATAAATGTGACCTCTAGAGTGTTAAAAAGGTACATGTTGACGCCGCAACAATTTTGTAATTTTTGCAAAAAGTGCTGAGTAATTATCAGTTCGTAAAAATTGCAAACGGTGCTGGAAAAATATAAATTTGTAATTTTTACAAACGGTGCTTTGAAAATATCATTTCATAAAAATTGCAAACGGTGCTCGAAAAATATAAATTCGTTATAATTGCAAACAGTGCTGGAAAAATATATATATTTTTTTTTTAATTTTTGCAAAGGGTGCTAAAAAATAGTTTCATAAAAATTGCAAACGGTGCTCGAAAAATATAAATTGCTTATAATTGCAAACGTTGCTGGAAAAATATAAATTTTTATTAAATGCTTTCCGGTGGTTTATAGAGAAATATCAGTGAATTAAAACTGATAATTTCACTGTTTCAAACAATGAAAATTATCAGTGAAAATTATCGATAATTTTCACTGTGTGAAATGACGTCATTAATTTGACGAAATGACGTCATTATCCCAACGCCATTCTTTAGTTAAACTCTTTAACAATGTATATAAACTGTGAATAAAGCACGAAATAAAAAGAAAATTTGTTGGATTCGGTGGATTATCGATTTTAATTCACTCGTGATCATAGAAAATATATATTTTCACTCGTGGCTGCGCCACTCGTGAAAATATTAATTTCTATGATCATATATATTTTCACTGGTGGCTGCGACACTCGTGAAAATATTAATTTCTATGATCACTCGTGAATTAAAATCGATAATCCACCGAATCCAACAAATATCCTCTATGTAATTTTTTGCAAAGGGTGCTAAAAAAATATAATTTCATAAAAAATGCAAATGGTTCTGGAAAAATATAAATTGGTTATAATTGCAAACGGTGCTGGAAAAAATATAAATTTGTAATCTTTGCAAAGGGTGCTAAAAAAATATAATGTCACAAAAATTGCAAATGGTGCTGGAAAAATATAAATATGTAATTTTTGCAAACGGTGCTGAGTAATTATCAGTTCGTAAAAATTGCAAACAGTGCTGGAAAAATATAAATTTTTAATTTTTGCAAACGGTGCTTTGAAAATATAATTTCATAAAAATTGCAAACGGTGCTCGAAAATATACATTCGTTATAATTGCAAACGGTGCTGGAAAATAATATAAATTTGTAATTTTAGCAAAGGGTTCTTAAAAAAATATAATTTCATAAAACTTGCAAACGATGCTCGAAAAATATCATTTAATAAAAATTGCAAACGGTGCTCGAAAAATATAAATTCGTTATAATCGCAAACGGTGCTGATAAAAATATAAATTTGTAATTTTTGCAAAGGGTCTTAAAAAAATATAATTTCATAAAAATTGCAAATGGTACTGGACAAATATAAATTTGTAATTTTTGCAAACGGTGCTGAGCAATTATCAGTTCGTAAAAATTGCAAACAGTGCTGGAAAAATATAAATTTGTAATTTTTGCAAACGGTGCTTTAAAAATATAATTTCATAATTTCATAAAAATTGCAAACGGTGCTCGAAAAAAAAAATCGTGATAATTGCAAACGGTGCTGGAAAAAATATATATTTGTAATTTTTGCAAACGATGCTAAAAAAAATATTGTGTCTTAAAAATTGCAAACTATGCTTAAAAAAATATGAATTCGTTATAATTGCAAACGGTGCTGGAAAAATATAAATTTGTAATTTTTGCAAAGAGTGCTAAAAAATATCATTTCATAAAAATTGCAAATGGTGCTCGAAAAATATAAATTCGTTATAATTGCAAACGGTGCTAGAAAAATATAAGCTTGTCATTTTTGCAAAGGGTGCTTACAAAAATATCATTTCATAAAAATTGCAAACGGTGCTAGATTTTTTAATTCGTTATAATTGCAAACGGTGCTGGAAAAATATGAATTTGTAATTTTTGCAAACGGTGCTTAAAAACTATCATTTTATAAAAATTGCAAACGGTGCTTGAAAAATAAAAACTTGTTAGATTTGCAAATGGTGCTGGAAAAAAAATATAAATTTGTAATTTTTGCAAACGGTGCAAAAAAAAAATATAATTTCATAAAAATTGCAAGCGGTGCTCGAAAATTTTTATAAATTCGTTACAATTGCAAAAGGTGCTGGAAACATATAAATTTGTAATTTTTGCAAACGGTGCTAATAAATATTTCATAAAAATTCATTCATTATAATTGCAAACGTTGCTGGAAAATCTATCCAGAATAATTGCAAACAGTGCTGGAAAATTGTTCAATTCGAACAAATTGCAAACAATGCTGTAGAAATAAAAATTTGTAAAATTTGCAAACTGTGCTTAACAATATAAATTCATACAAATTGCAAAAGGTGCTAAAAAACAAATTCATAATTAATGCAAGCGGTGCTGGACAAATTACATTCACTTTGGAATAATTGAAAAAGGTGCAGCCGAAAATGCTAATTTGAAATTATTAAAAACGATACTCGAAAAAAATATAAAATCATCAAAATTGCAACACTGTTGGAAAAATATGAAATTCATAACAATTTCAAATGGTGCTCAATTCACTTAGTAAAAATTGCAAAACAGTTCTTGGAGAAAAAATAATGTTTTCAAAAATATCAAACAATGCTGGAACAATGATATTTTCAATAATTGCGAATGGTGCTGGAAAACGGTGTGTGTTTCCAGCATTGGGTGTTCAAACGGGTTTGAGGGCTAAGTGATTCACAAACCAAAACTATTTAAGATATGTAAATGCACATGTACCTTGTAGAATGGACAATTTTTCTCTGTCTTCAATCTGAAGTCAGACATGCCCATTTTTTCTTCTCTGGCCACTCAGTGATCTCCCCTACACCTCCTTCTTGTTAAACAGCAATCAGAAGACCTTTGCTGTCACATTAAGTTTTGTTCAACTACTTAACTACTGCGCCTGCTAAACTGACTGAGACATATTCCCCCAAAACAGGGCCTTGATTTTCACACTTATTGTGACAGTGACCTTGACCTTTGACCTAGTGACCCCAATTTCAATAGGGGTCAAGTAATGTCCAAGGCCAATGCACATGTGAAGTACCAAGCCAATCCGTCAATTCATTGACGAGTTATTGATCAGAAATGATTTTCACACTTTTGTGACAGTGACCTTGACCTTTGACCTAGTGACCCCAATTTTAATATGGGTAATCTACTGTCCAAGGCCAATGCACATGTGAAGTATCAAGCCAATCGGTCAATTTGTTGACGAGTTATTGATCGGAAATGGTTTTCACTTATTGTGACAGTGACCTTTGACCTAGTGATTCCAATTTCATTAGGGGTCATCTACTGCCCGAGGCCAATGCACATGTGTATCAAGTATTATGCCAATCGGTCTATCCGTTCACAATTTATTGATAGGAAACGAACTGGTCTACCGACAGACACATAGACCGACCATCATCCAGTAAAACGATATACCCCCTCTTCTTCGAAAGGGGGAATAAAAAGATCAAGCAATATTTTAACTAGATTTCAAGTTTATTCATAAAAAGTATTGTTATGTATTCATTGTGACACGTCAGAATAGTATAATAGTTATATATTATATATCTTGCCCATATTTAATCTAGACTGTTTGTACATGTTCCTAGTTTTTTAGCATTGAATAATCCTTCCATTATTGTTTAAATTACACACATGTTGTTCATATTCTGGAAATCCTCAAGCAAACAAACCCTATCTACCTACTCAGCCCTATTTTGCATGGGTCCGGAAGGGAAAACAAACATATTTTAAAAGAGACCTTATGGCAAGTTATTTGAAAATCCATCCATGCTAGACAAAGTATGCTCCTGACAAACATTTCCTGCCTCTCACCCACTTGCTCAGGTGATCCCTTAATACAAACTTTTTCACACGGCTAACAAAATTAAGCATTATGCCCAAATGAATTTTACATTTTATTAAATTAAATGGAATTGGACTAGTAATATTTTCATTTTATTGTTTACATTTTGTGCCCTAGTGGCCAGTATAAGTAATTCACAAGCATGATGTTTTTAGGGAGAAATTCGGTTATTACCGGCAAGGTCAACAAACAACAGATTTGAGTGTCGTCTTATAAAACTTTATCATAATTAAACATAATTTAACATGGTTAAGAACATCGGTACAACACTTTTTCAACAAGAGAGCCATGGGCCTTAAGGCGCTCAACGGAGACCCAAGGAACAAGACTTCTTTAAAAGTGCGAGCTGATTCATGAAGATTGGACCAAAAAAGTGACTTCTAGTGTATTAACATGTTTTTCTTATTTTACCTAGTGAACTAGATTTCCAAAGCACAAATGTTCTGACAAAGTTTCATGAAGATTTGCCAATAAATGTGTCTTATAGAGCGTCAACAAGTTTCCACTAAAGGCATATAAGGAAAACTGCCCCAAACCCCGGTGGCCATGTTTTCAACCAACCGGAAATTTTTTCTAACTAGGCCGAGAAGTCATTAGAACAAGTGTTCTGACTAAGTTTCATTCAGATTTCACTAAATCTGTGTCTCCTAGAGTGTTAACAAAGTTTCACTTTAGCCATATAAGTAAAAATGTCCTGCCAACTGGAGGCCAGGTTTTTGGACAAACCATAACCATTTTCGAATTAGAACAAATGTTCTGACCAAGTTTCATAAAGATTGTACCACAAGTGACCTTAAGAAAATCTATTATTAGCCTCGGTGACCCCAGTGACCTCAAACCTCATCAAAAGGTAGAGGTCCATGCAAGGTACCTACATGCCAAATATGTAAGAGATCGGTAAAGTATTGAAGGCGCTATGAGAAACTGTAACAAAAGTGTGACAGAAGTATGGAAGTTCAAACTGGCAACAATATGCTCCCCATATATATATATGGGGAGCATAAAAATCAAAAGCTGTACTAAATACTTCTTTGACTAAGGCCTAACAAAAAAACATGTATGTTTCCGGTTAGGGGCTCAAAAAAATGAGGGTCGTAGGTCAGGATTTTTTTAATTTTTTTTGTTCGATAATGTTCGGAATTATTTGATGTTCGTTTTCATTTGGTACCAACATGTTTTAAATAAAAGTTATGCATAAAACAATTCAAGATATTACAGATAATGACCTTATTGAGATAATCAAGTACTGTTTCACACTTGAGGTTACGATTTCATTTAATAAAACACGGAAACGTTTACATAAAAACGAACGCAAAGCTGTCAAACTTCGCATCGCAGGAACGATCGGTTTTTATAATTTTATTATATAAAAAAAAAAACTACCGAAAATTAAATTACCAAATTTGAAATAATGTTTAAAATGTATTTACCTTTTAAAATAAGTCAGGTTTTATTTGATATAAATATGACTTTGCCTCGTCATTGATTTTTTCCGCTACGCTGAATTCCAAAATGGCTGAAGAAAACGAAGAAAATGGCGGCTCAGCCTTCGTGTGAAGCCACCACGCTCGAGCAGACGGCCATTTTCGATGTTCGATGATATCGGCGTGGTATATACTTTGGGTCGTTTGCGATCTAAATTTGTATTATAATTATTATATTTTTTTTGATAAAAAAATTGCAGTCGGGGGTGAACTGACACATTCGGTCGGGTAACCGGAAACAAACATGTTTTTTTCTTAGGCCTAACTTACAAATTGCTTCTTCAACATTTGAAAGCTGGAAGTAATTGTTTCATCAAATGTGTTAAGCCACAAAATTGTAAAAATTGCAACACTTTTTAATAAACAAAGCCTTGTTTATAAACAGTATTTTTATAGGAAGTGTTAATATTTAAAAGGCTACCACAAAATCAACTAAATTTCTTTTTGCGTGTCAAAAGATCCTTAAAACTCAATTATACATTTAAATTAGACTTTTAATGTCTGCTTTAATTGTTTATTTTCAATATGACCAGTTCACCTCTCTTGGTACTTTAAATAAAAGCACTCAAGGCAACCTATTTACAGGTATGGTTTGATAAATTATGCTTAGTTAACTGAAAACAGTACTTCCTTTTTGCGTGAATGCAAATAAAACAAGCAAATTCATTGAATTGATGTCCCCGCCAAATAAATTTGGTTTATGATTGGGTGCAGAACTAACAGAACAAAAGGGCAATAAGTCTTATTTTAAAAAGTGTAGGGTGATGGTTCTTGTGCATGGCACTTTTCCTCATTGATATATATACATCTGTGAAGTTACATGTTGAAATCTTGTATAGTATATGAGATATAGCCCTGAAAAGTAACATCATACAAAAACAACAAAGGGCAATATTTAAGAAAGTGTAGGGTTATGGTTCTTGAGCATGGCACTTCTCCTCTTGATATTTATACAAACATGAAGATTCATGTTGAAATCTTGTATCGTAGTAGAGCAATAACTCTCATTCAAGACAAAAGCACCGCAGAGCGGATGCCAACGCTCGGCTGCGGGTGCAGTTTTTTTTTTTTTTTTTTTTTTTTTTNAGAAAGTTTTTTTTACCTTTGACCTTGAAGAATGACCTTGACCTTTCACCACTCAAAATGTGCAGCTCCATGAGAAACACAGACATTCCAAATATCAAGTTGCTATCTTCAATATTGCAAAAGTTATGACCAATGTTAAAGTTTTGGGACGACGCGGACGGCGGACGCGAGACGACGAGCTGGCAATGACAATACCTCGGGTTTTCTTCGAAAAATCCGAGCTAAAAATGTAAGGTTATGGTTCTTGTGCATGGAACTTTTTGTTTAATCAATATATATACACCCATGAAGTTTCATCTTGAAATCTTATACAGTTTCTGAGATATAGCCCTAAAAAGTTTGTGACAGAGGGATGGACAGACTGACGGACAACGCCAATTCTACATGTTTATCCCTCCCCCATAATATTTGCGGCATTTCACCTTGAAATAACAGTAACTTAATTGAGTTTGTTTGTCAGGAAACCACTAAAGATGTGCATACACTTTTGTATAAAAAATAATTTTATTTAATCATTTCCTAAAATCAAATTTTCTAACAAGATTAGGATTTTCAGTAATTAACAGAATTAATCAGGAAGCTGAATTTTGGTACGCAAGCATTTTAGTTTAGTTTCTTATTATATAGTATTATAAGTGGTGCAATTGAGTTGAAAGTAAGTCTGTAAATACATGTTCAAAATTATAAACAGAATACATATACTTTAAATTGGTGTTTACTTACCGTTTTAGGAGTACATGTATCTCCTTTGATGTGTAGCCATTTTGTAAAGATAATATCCCGTGTCACGTCCCATCAAGAGTGCTCCCAATGTCTTACAAGTCAATATCTTGTATCTGCCAGTTGATATTTATTTGTGCCACATTGACTAACTTAGGGGTCATTGCATTAGATTTATATGTAGTAAAGTTAAGTTTTATTAAGTCATTATAATGTAACTTTAATTTTATTATGTCATTTTTCATAACTATTATCATGACACAGATTTTTCATAATTAACAGTTAGTCATCAGCACTTATGATAAGCCTATCAACTAAGAGATAGCTAAAAGAAAGACAACCTGTACATAAGTTGCAGTATTTATCTCCCTTGTTTAACCTGGTTACTCAGGTTCCCTAATCTATTTTTAGATCAGCTCTGGAATTTGTTAGACCCCTTGGTTTAAAAACACTTTAAGGTCTTATTCTTCAAAATGCATATTTTTCTTATATAATGACATTTTTGGCTAAGTTGTAATTTGTTGTGTAAATCTGTACTAATTGTTTTATCACATTTGTTATCAGTATGTTGCAAATTAATCAATAATGGGAACTTTTACTGATAAGCCTTCTTTGAGAAAAACCCCTGCAGAGTGCCCCAGAGCTAAGATATTGATTATTAATTATTGGTGTGTTTTGATAGCTGAATGCATGTGGAGCTTGCATATTTTATTAGAAGTATGTTGGTTATGTTCAATTTAAATAACATTGTTGATTTGAGTGTTTTTATTATATTTTTTAGTCTATGAGTAGAGATTATATTTTTAACCAATCAAAATGTCTGTAAATGGACTGTTCTGAGGGAAAATAGACTGTTCTGCCAGTGCTCTCAGAACTGTATATAATGAGCTGTTTTGGCTCATTTAATCACTTCTTGATGCTCTCTTGAAAACTGAAGATCTCGAGGAAAGAAAGGTGGGAATCTCTAATAAATAAATGATTAATTAATTAGCATCAAGACACTTTGGCATATTTTTCCAAATTCTTATCAATACTTAGATATTTATTTTCTTTTGCAAATATTAACTTAGGAAATTTTCATTATCTGAATTGAGATAATCTTAGTAAATAGTTAACAGTAATTTCTATTAATTCACTGGAGTTTCCCACACTCCATAAATTGTTTCTTAATTTATTGCAGTAAATTGTTTACTATCTATTTTTGATTTAAGTTAAAGGCAGTTAGTTACACTTATGTGGCCACAATTTTTGGCCGTTCTTAACTTGGTTTTTAATCTCTTCATTCTGACTGCCATTATAGTATCAGTTAGTATAATTTCTGTACAGAACTTTATGCTTCAGACTTGGCTGGCTCTTGTTCAAAACAATTTTGCTTTGTTTCATAATGTCACATTACCGTCATGTCTTTAGGACATTTGTGAAAATGTAGCTTTATTACATGCTGAATAGTTCTTAGAATAAAAGTTAGTTAGTTTTTATAAAGTTGTTTTGGTTTTCACTTATAGATTTGTTCTTTGAGTGTATTCAGGCGTATCTGACTGGACGCCTTTAGTTAATTTAATCACAACCAGTCAGTGGTGTCATCCTGACCGGAAATAAGCGTTCTTTGATAAGACTCGATAAATATTTCCGTATAGAATAAGTGCTCACAAAGATACATAACTCATAACCGTCCCGTGACCGGTTCACTTGCGTAAGCGAACGAGACCGCACCGCCACAAAACAAAGGTTTTCACAAACTGATATCAAAAATCTTTTGGATATGTCCCTATTCATGAGTATTTTTAATTATTTGATACTGAAGTTAAACCAGTATTATGCTATGCCTCACAGGTATGGGGTTATTGCTATGTAAATACTATTGAAACTGTTCATAATGATTTTTGTAAAAGATGTCTTTGTGTTAATAGAATAACTAATACATGTAACTCGGTTGCTCTTGGAGAATGTGGCAGGCTACCACTTTGTGTATTTTATATAACAAATTGCATAAAATATTGGACCATTGGTGTAAGTTGCTCATAATGTCAAATACCAGATACCCATGCCAGTGCTATATTATGTTAAAATCACATGATGACTGTGGAAGATGTAATTGGGCTACAAAGGTTAAAACTTTGTAATACGAGCATGGTTTTGGGTATGCCTGGATTTCTCAGGATATTGGAAATACTGATGTATATAGCTGTATGTTTAAACAAAGACTTATAGACTGCTATACCCAGAATGGGCATGATGATATTAATGTTTCGAGTAGATATTATCATTATAAACATTTTAAATCTCTTCTTAATGTTGAAAGGTATTTAGTTATGGATATGCCTTTTATTTATAAGAAATCATTTTCAAAATTTAGATGTTCCAATCATAAACTTAGAATAGAAGTAGGTAGAAACATGAATATTCAACGAGAACACAGAATTTGTATATATTGCTTTAACGATAGTAATGTTTCATTTCTTGACTGGTGAATTTAATGCATTCTTTCATTGTATAAGGTATAATGATATTGGTCAACGCTATCTTTTCCACTGGTATGGCAGAGGATTAGAACTAGATGACTTTTATTCATTCGATCATGAGCTCCAGTTGTGAAAGAATTATTCGCAATGTTTGTACTTATGTTCACCAAATCATTTCTTAGCAAAATGTTGATCAAGGGATGTAAATGACAATCTATTGTTGCCTATATATTATGGGCCGGAGGCCTTATTATTGAATAAATTGAGTTGAGATAGTTAGCGTGTGTGTGACAGTGACTGAAGAATGTCACTCAATATTTAAACTAAACACATATTAATACTGATTAGGAATCAATGAAATAGCTTCAAGCAATGGAAAAAATGTGTGATGCCAATTTTGAATAATGCAACATGCACAGTTTTAACAGCAATCATCACTATTTATAAGATGTTAATGATAACAATTTCCGGGTCGCGAAATTATGTGGCAAGGCATAATTAAAATACAAATGTCAACAAATTGGCTATACAGGTATATCAATCAATAAAACAATACTTATATACGTACATTTGAATAGAAAAGAACTGTACATATCCGGATTTTAGCGATCTGAAATGCAGAACGTGTTTTCGTTTGGTTGTTTACGCTTATAAGTCAATATACCTACCCGAACGAACGACAACTCTTGTTCGCCCTTAGTTTCGAAAAGACAGAATACGTTCACAGTTTAGTTAATAACAGGATAATTATTAATTTCGTAAACAACAGAAAATGACATAAGTTATGATTTTATGTNAGGGCCATAATTCTTACAAAATGCTTGTTACAGTTGTCTGCTCTTGTTTATAGATTGGGGTCATGTTGGTAAAGAAGTATGCAAAATATGAAAGCAATATGTCAAAGAACAAAAACAATATTTGAGGTGGTACGCAAACTTTAACAAAGATTTATCAATAATATGCATATTCTAAGTGGAAAAAGGGACCATAATTCTGATAAAATGCTTGTTACAGTTGTCTGCTCTTGTTTATAGATTGGGGTCATATTGGTTAAGAAGTATGCAAAATATAAAAGCATTATGTCAAGGGACAAAGCAAATATTTGAGGTGGTACGCAAACTTTAACAAAGATTTATCGATAATATGCATATTCTAAGTGGAAAAAGGGGCCATAATTCTTACAAAATGCTTGTTACAGTTGTCTGCTCTTGTTTATAGATTGGGGTCATGTTGGTTAAGAAGTGTGCAAAATATAAAAGCAATATGTCAAGGGACATAGAAAATATTTGAGGTGGTACAAAAACTTTAACATTCAAACGCTCACGCTCACGCCGGGGTGAGTAGGATAACTCCACTTAATATATATATAGTCGAGCTAAAAAGGTGATTCATATAAAAGATGTTGTATAATCTTTTTTATCATTTTTTTATCTGAAGTTTTGATATGGAAATACTAAACAAAATAGAAACAATTGGATGTCATACTTAAACACGAACACATTGCTAATGGGCGAAGTTGGCGATTCAGTCGCCCAGGGAATATTAATCTCGCACATTAATGTCATGGAAGGGAAGTGACTTCTCCTCTCTTTAGTGATTTAATTTGTGCCAGACATTGACGGATGAGAATCAATTTGATGTGTACAATTGCTGGACACAGGAGGATTCTCAGCCACAAGTTGACCCATTTACAGATCATGCAAAGTTGAACATTGAAATGAACAGTCAGGAGCTATTAAACTTCTTGAAATTGTTCATGGGAAGAGGTAACCTAGCATTGGCAATAAATATGGGGCACAGTCGCCTTATGATATTTAGCAAGTGTTCAAAGTCTGCAAGCAATAGCTATGATACTTTTGGAGTAAAATGGACCAAAACACAAAACTTAACAAAATTTTCAATTTTCTAAGTATAAAAGGGGCCATAATTCTGTGAAAATGCCAGTCAAAGTTACATAACTTTGCCTGCACAGTCCCCTTATGATAGTTAGTTAGTGTAGCAAGTATGAAAGCAATAGCTTTGATACTTTGGGAATAAAGTGGACCTAAACACAAAACTTAACCAAATTTTGAATTTTCTAAGTATAAAAAGGGCACATAATTCTGCAAAAGTGCCAGCCAGAGTTATCTTACTTTGCCTGCCCAGTCCCCTCATGATAGTAAGTAAGTGAACAAAGTTCGAATGCAATAGCTTTGATACTTTATGAGAAAAGTGGACCTAAACACAAACTTAACCCGACGCAGACGCCGACGCTCAGGTGATGACAATAGCTATTTTTTTTCAAAAAAATAGATGAGCTAAAAATGTTTTTTTTTTATACACTTAACATGTCTTGTTATAAATGAAATGCAGCATTTAAAATCAACCACCCATTTCAGCCTCTATTATAGAAATTTATTCAGCAGTAATGAGGCTTATCAGTCATTACATAAATAACATGTTAAGAGTTTAATATATTAATTAAACTCATTTAAAAACATCAATAACGCAACATTAACACTTAAGTGTGTGTGTTTGTATTTGTAAATGTTGTCCCCTAAAGTGCGAAATGAGTTGTTTCTGATTAATGATAATTGGCATGGTGTAATGTGGGGTGTATAACAAGTGAAGAGTTGAAACTGAACTAAAACCACTTCTCCTTTAAGTTACTAACTCCTAAAATCCCCAATTTCAGCTGAAGGAGAAGTCACTCTCAAATTTGAACCTAGGCTGAGCCCTGTAATCTATCGTTTGAAGCAAAATATATGTAAAACTAAGGTCTATGACGCAAATGTACCATTTCTCCCAAAGATGATACCATTTCTCCCTATTTTGGCTTTAGGGAGAAGTGACGTCTCCCTCTCTTTTGAGCCTAGCTAGACCCCTGGCTTATAGCCTATTTAAGATTTGTAGGATTGTTGGGATTGCAGTTGTAAATCTAGTTGATTTTAAACTTGTAATTTCTTATTTTTCGCTTCTTTTTTGTAACATGTTATGACTCCGTAAAAAAAACTATGATACATGTATGTGTGAATTAATTCCCAACATTTTGCATTTAAGTCAGCAGAATTGTGGTAGTTTGTAAAATATTACTTGTGGTAAGTGCTAAGCTCTTACTCTTTTTTTTCCAAGAATAGTGTGGTGACCTATATTAAATTTTGTTAATCCTAATTTATTATGAGAACATAAAGAGAAGAACATTTTAGAAGTTTGGCAACATTCTATTACTTGGAACATCTTTAAATCTCATATATGTGGCTGAAATTTCTTGTTTTTTTTATTCAACATAAATAAGTAAACTAAAGCTTACACACCACCAAACTTGTACAAGTTTTGACTTTGATGAGTGATATATTTAGTTTTGACAATTTTAAGTTTAGAAATTAAACAGTTTTAATGCAAAAGGGCATTTTGGGTAAATGCAAATAAAATCCAAAGAAAGGCAGTGACTTTATGTTTTTAAACAAATTTTTATAGTAAAATTCATTTTAATTATTAAATACTTACCTGCTATCTTACAGCTTATCATTCCGTAAGGGTTGTTATTTATGG